>VYZT01036690.1:3395-18959 GCA_013400735.1 Pomatostomus ruficeps
ACACCAGTTTCTACATGTGATCGTTCAATTAAGTCTCATGTAAAACTTCAGCAGCAAAATGGCAAAACACAAACACCAGCAAAAGTTTTATCTATCCAGGCTTTCCAGCCAATTTTCTGTGTGCATGCCTTTCATCCTTCCCCCTCCTCCTCCCACTACAGGATCTATTGGACAGAACAGGCAAGATGCCCCAGCACTTCCTAACCATGGTATGCTCGCTCCAGTAAGATACCATCAGTCACAGTATAAAAAGCCAGAGAAAGCTCTCAAATTCACCTTCCTTAAGCTGTTTCTGAAATCTCTTGGCTGTGTTGTGAAAAATTACCAAAGTAATTGGAACAACCCATGGTACAACAAACAGTAAAAAAAAAAATAAAATTCTCTGTGCCATCCTCATCCATTTTTTTCTCCCTGAAGCAAGCTTGCACTACCAACCCAAGCAAGAACTTGCACAGCGTATCAAAATTGAATTAGGCCTATGCTGCAAGACACATTGCTTTCGCCTAATGTTCCAGGTGAGACAGACTCCTCTCAGTTTGTATGCCTAGTTGTCTGCTGATTTCAAGTCATCTTCTTGCTCTGTTGACTTCAGTTTGATATTAAATGAAAAAGAAACAGATGATGCCTGAGATACGAGTAGCACAGTAAGAGAATGTGCATTTGCCAACCACAGATAGAGACTTCGGAGCATTCTTGATAATAAATAATAATGTGTTCAAAGAAGGTAATAAAAGAATCAGGCACAATAATTCAAGGAAATATTGTTGGAACTAGAAAGAAAAATATTGCATCTACCAATTCAGGTCTCTATCTATAGTCCCCTTGTCACACATTGAATTTTCTCAGCTACCTTGCCAGCAAGTTCCATCTGTTTTCTTCTGGATTATTTCTGCTTGCAATCATTTTGTACACAGACTACTGAAAGCAAAGTTAAGTTATCTCAATACAATGGATTACATATCCCATTGAATGTTTCAGGTAAAAGAGATGGGTTGAACTTCTTCACCTTCACTTGCATTTAGACAAAGTTTCTGAGTTAAAAAAGGAACTGACTACAGCAGGCAAAAAATTCTCTTTACATAAACTGCTTTTGCTACGTCAAACGCTGCTTAGCTTCTACCCTGGAGATATACACAGGTGATTCAGAGACCATTGCTGTGGTTTAATCTAGGATAGACTAAATGCAAAAATTAATTACTACTCAATAATTGAATTCATGTGGAGGAGTTTGAATATTTCTTGCCTCTGTGACAGGAATGATTATTAATGCACAGAACACCACAAAAAAAGCTGTGTTCTCTGGTTTTCTCCAAAGCTAGTTTGTAATAATCAAAATAGACAAATATTTTAGATCCTGTTTTTACCCCTACCTCAGCCTTTCTTCTTCTTTCTTACGAAGGCTGAAGTCTCGCTGAACCACCTGGAGAACATGCTCTGCTTCTTCATCAGTCAAGCCAGAAAGGTCCAGTTTTCTCCCCATTATACACTGGGTCTTGGATATGAATAACTACAAGGAATATCTGAAATCAGAAACAGAAAATAAAATAGAAAAATAAATTGAAAGCACTCATATTTTTTACCAGTGTGTTGAGATCACAGGCACATCTGCCCAACAAAAAGAAAGTTCCTGCTGTAAACGTCAGAAAATAATTGAACCTTTTGGGCTGGAAAAGACCTTTTACATTGAGTCCAACCATTAACCCAGCACTGCCAAGTCCACCACTAAATCATGTCCTTAAGTACCACACCTGCGCAACTTTTAAATACCTCCAGGAACAGCAATTCAACCACTTCCTTGGGCAGCCTCTTCCAAAGCTTGACAACCCGTACAGTGAAGGAATTGCTCCTAAAATCCAATCTAAAATTCCCTGGTACCACTTGAAGGATTCATTTCAGAATTATTTTTCAGATTCCATGCACTGAAAGCAATCACCCCCCACTTAAATATAAATGAAAAAGATAAATTATTTGGGATATTAAGAGATGTTGAGGACAGACCTCAGTGTTGCCCTCAAAAAGGAACATGTTTAACTAAGTCATGTCAAATCAGGTTTAGACATTTCTTAAGATTTTATAAAACTGTTTGTAGTATAATCCCTGTGACTGTATGAACACAGAATGCACTCAGCTGTAACACTCAAAACTATTTTATACTGCCAACTAAGAAATCAGGAATTATTTTAAAGCACCATTTAAAAAAATAAGCATATAAATTTCAAATGCATTTCCCAGAGTGACTGGAAAGATTTAGATGTCACTATTACCATTATATCATTATTTCCCATATTTGGAGGAGGAAAAGTAGTAGCTAATGTTATGTGTGAATTGAAGGTACTATAACGTTTGAACTAGAGCTTGGTCCATTAAGTTTCACTAATGAAATTTGTTCTAATTTACTTTCCCATGACTTTTACTCATTTAATTGAATTCTAGTAAATTCAGCTCTCAGTATTAACTTTTGTCATTTGATTTAAGCAATTATTTGGGCAATCACAGAGGTGTCCATCTCCACCTTGTGTTACAGTTTCAGAAGCAGGAAACAGTTTCTGCATCTCTGTTACGAGCTCCCAGCAATGCATATAATAACCATAAACACACTAGAGTTCCTATACCACAGAGAAGAGGCAACTATTACTGCCTCTTCATCCATGGTGAGTGCCAGGTGAATGAGGCCCTGTGAGGCATCTAAGCTGGTTCTGGCTCAGAAAAACCCCACCTCTAAGGAACACTGCCACAGCATACATTTAAGTGCTCCACATAGAAGCATGGAGGAAAAAAAAGTCAGCTTTATTTTCTAAACATTTCATTTGCTACTCAGATAATGATGTGGGACATGCTTGGTTGGGTTTTGTTTGGGGTTTTTTTGTTAGCTTGGAGGGGTTTTTTTAAATACAGTGTTTACCTTCCTGCAATCATCTGATTAGTGTTCTTCAAACAAGAAAAACGCACCCATGTGGAAGGAGAGCACTGCTTGTTTTTCTGTTTTGGTTAAGCTATCCATGAAGTTTAGAATAAACTCTTTGTTCAAGAAAACAACACTTCACCAAAACCAAGCATATGGTACACAAGCTTAGGTGTAATCAAGATGACAAGATCCCTCCAACAAGACACATGCTCACCATACTGCTAAATAAAAAGGTCACAATGTTTTGGCTTGACTCTCAACCTACTAAGGAAAATGACAATGAGTATTTAATAATGGCTATAAAAATGCACTTCTGAACAAAATTACCCAGACTTGCGTAGAAGAAAAGTGCCAAAGAAACAAAAGGACTATGTGCAGTCTTCATTAATCTCACACGCAAAACCAAGAATATATGTTAAAATTAAAGATTGGCTAAAACATAGCCAGGAACAACTGGTAAGATTTTTTTTTCAATTCCACACAGGAATTGCATAAATCTTTTCAAAATTTTCACCAGAATATTCAGATTTTCCTCTGTCCTTTCACCTACAGTCCTTGCACCAAAACCTAAGTGAGCACTGGCAAGGAAAAGGTGAAGCAGGGCTTGCTGAGGTTACACCTAAGTTGCAGCTCAAAGACACAGCATGAAGTGCCCTGGGACACACCCTTCCCTTCAGGCTTTGGGATATCTGCTCAGCCCTTCCCACACAGAGCACTTGAGTGCAAAGGCGCCTCTGACTTCCTAAAAGCGCGGAAGTGCTTCACTACAGGAAAGCCGCTTCCATGGGGAAGTAAGCAGGACTTCTCCAAGTAACTTTTTTCACACGCATACACTTAAGGGGAGAATACAGGATACACAGTAAAAGGAAATAAAACTTCTTTAAGCAACTCCTGGAGCCAGTAGAGACACCTTCATGCTAGGGCTACAGTCTTCTGAGACACAAGATGATGAAGATAACTGGAATTTCATCTTTGATCTCCTAGTATCTTGAGCATCAAGTTAACAACTGTAATTAACATTTTCATACTAAGTTCTCTCTTCATGTCTTCATCAAAATCCTTTTGGAAATGGTGTAAAAATAATTAATGTTTTTTCACACATATAAACTGGTCCATCAGTAAAATCATCACTTTGATTCAGCTGCCACTGCTGATTGTGAGCACATATTAGAAGAGGGAAATTTACCCCTAAATCTGGGAAGAAGTGGGCAGCCCCACCACCTGTGATTTTCTGGGGTTGGCAAAGACTTAATTTCAAGTATATATGCTATAAAATCACAAGCAACTTCAACTTTTGATTTTCATGTGGTTTATTTCTCGACAGTATTCGCAGTCTGCATTCCAATATTACATTAACCTCTAAGGAACTCCTGTGTTTTTTCCCAGGAAAGAATTTTTCATCACATTACTAAATCACCTCTGATCTGGGAGTATCACAGCAGTTAATAAATATTTATAAACAATTCTCAAATGTCCTTTTTGTGGTAGATCCAGATTATGCATTTCGGAAATACACAATGGCAAATCCTCTAGAGGAAATGTAACAAGTTACACTTAAAAAAACCCCAACTAGACAACAAAATAGCTTCTCAGCCTAAAATAACTTCTGGCCTCAATTAAAATAACTTACTTCAAATGATTGCCTTCAGGAGTAACTCTTTGGTAAATCTCAAGCTGAATAAAAAATCTAAGATCTCACAGACTTTACAAGGAATAATATCATTCCCTAGAAAACATTTGCTCAACAAATTAAAACAAATTAAAACAGGAAAGCCTAAGCTTACAGGACACAATGGAGTATTGTTTGAGTAATACTCTGATCTCAACACTTCTTACAGTCTATTTTAAAATCCAATTAAAACTTCCACACTGAAAACATTTCTTGAGCTTAACCTTAAAACTAAAACCAAAACCCAACAAAAACAAAAAGAAGTAAATGAATTGTTTTTCAAGAACTGCAAGCAATGCTTCTGTACTTTAACATGGACAAGGACATCAACACATGAAACAAGGGCAAGAAGTGCATTTCCTAGTCACCCATATGACAGCTAAGCTGTTTGGACCTGGGAGTCTCAGCAGATGATTAGCATTACTGGGAGGGTGGGGAGAAAAAGAAAAGGTTATTGGGCTAAGTGACAACTAATATTTAAGACAGATTCTCTGCTTGACAAAGAACCACATTATAAAGCTAATTATGCAAGTGGTCACACTGAATATTGTACAACACAGACTTCTTAGTTTAATGCTGTAGCAAAGCAATCAGCACTAGTGAGGCTGCATCTGGAGTCCTGTGTCCAGTTTGGGCTTCCCCAGAGGAAGACAGATACTTAAGGTCACAATGATGGTTAAGGGACTCGAGCATCTTTCACAGGCAGTGATGCTGGGAGTACTAGGACTGCTCAGCCTGGAGAAGAAAAGGCTTGGGGAGTATATACAGTGTGGATCTGGAAGAGAGCTCTCCAAACACAAATATCCTACAATTCTTTCCATTTCTGAGAACATTTTTAATCAATATTTCACCAGTTTCCACAGCACAGTATAATTTTTTTCTTTAAAATACTGTTTATGTGCATTGATGGAATGTGATACCTGAGAAACCAAGACAAAAAACTCCTTCAACCCAGTTATTTGAAACTGAAATATTTCATATAGAATACCTTTCCCCCATCTGATCTCAGCTTTAGAGTTATCAAACTTTTCACCAGAGCTTCTCTACTCTGTTCTGCTACTCTACCACTTCTATATTTTCCAGGTAGAAAATCAAGATGAAAAAACTTTCTAGTAATTATATCTTTGATTCTGTCACCAACAAGCTCATCTTTCCTTCCTTCAGCAGTCTGTCAGGACCCAGATAATACTGCTTAATCTTTCTTGTCATTCTTTCTAGAATTTTAGTACCACAAGAAATTCCTTGTATACTCTTACTGGTGAACTTTTTTCCCTTTGAAATCATACAACAAGATAGTCACCTTTCTAAGACAAAGAGGAAGACAAGCACTTTGTCCTCAACAAAGCTCCTTCACCACCCCTCATATTTTAAGAAGTTTTGTTTACTGAATTGTCCAAAAGAAGTTGCCACATTGCCCACATGAGGTCATTATGCTAATTTTTAATGCAAATGTCACAATATTTAACATGTAAATTACATAATGTCACACACTTTATTTGACAAATATAAGGTGACAAAAATAAGGTCTGAATAGTGCTTTCAGTTATGCCAACACACTTGAACAAAACAGACTTTAGTGAAAACCCAACATTAAAAAATATCACTGTCCAAAGTAATTTCTACTATAGCTAGCACATAATTAAGTCTAAAATGAGGCATAATTAACATTGGCTACAAATTTCTTAATCTCTTTTAAACTCCAAGAATGTCTAGAAGCTGCAGAAAAAACACTGGGTATTCTCCACTTCACATTAGAAATGAACAAATGTCTCAAAATAAGAGGAAAAATATACTCGTTGGAAATAAAAAGCCACTTATTTGATTGAAAAATTAAGTACAGCCCATCTGAGTTCAACCTGGGACTTGTATCTGATGCATCACATTTTAAATGAGATGTGAGATAAAGATCTCAAAGAGGATGTTATTCTTTGTACACACACTGATTTTAACTGAGTTGTATTGCACATATTTCCTGGTCTGTAACCAAAGGGAAAAAAAATCATCTTCCTTTCAGCCTTGGACTAATTTTATGTGAGACTTGCAAGCAGCAAAGCAAACAGCTGGCAAGCTCCTGAGCAAAGTTACATTTGTTTCACTGCGGAATGTAAGGGGTAAAGTAGTGGGTTTTAAAACATGAAGTTCATTCAGTTCCTTCTGGGAGAAATGTTCCTTATTAATCCAAGTAATTACAATAATTGTATGTACATTTGCCTAAAAGAGTGCTGGAACATACAATAATGGGTGAAATTGTAAACCTTACAGGTCAAAGGTTAGTACTGCATGGTTTTAAATTTTCATCTATTTAGAAAATAAACAGGAGTTTCACACTCTTCTTGCTTCTACACTTTATGTTATTTTAAGTACTGAATATGAAATAGCAGAATGTCCTGGTGACAGCTGGGACAGAGTTCATTTTCTTCTTAGTAGCTGGTACAGTGCTGTGGGATTAAACCATGACACAGAATCAAAAATCTTACTGAAGTCACATTCCATTCAAGAAAGAATGGCATCTCTCATCTAAGGATAACACTTTCCCAAAGGCAGAACACAGCATATAAAACTGTTTCTAAAAAAATAGAAGCCATTTTATTTAAATAGAAAAAAAAATAAAAAAGACGGAAGATTACACCATAGGACTTAATTTCTGACATCTACCTCTGAGGGTTCAAAAAAAATTCGTATTAAAAAGAGAATCTGAATAACAACTGATGTCGATTTTATACTTATGTATCAGGCCTACAACTGATACACACGTATAAATTCCACTGGAAATTCAAAATGTGATGCGAAAGCCAAACTGATTAGCCAGAACAATCTTCTTACTGGTAAAACTGAACTAGAGGAAAGTCTTATCCAAAATTTGTTCCCACAGCTGCTAAAGATCATAGGTTATCTGGTGTATCCTGACAGCACATAGTTCACTGCAATTGCATTTGTAGTTAGTGTATATTTTCATTTTACTTCAGTCTCCTCTTCCATTGTTTACGCTGAATTTAGGCAAATCTTGTTCAGCTCTATTTTCTCTATTTAGTAGCAACTGTCTCAGGGAAGAATGGGTAGTCAAGATGATGGCTCTGACAGTATTCTGACTGTGTAAGACTGACTATCACTCTTCCAGAAATGAAGAAGACAGCTTGGAGCAAAAGGCAAAACTGGAGCAGTAATGTGCTGACACGCAATTTTATCTTGGATGATTTGTCTCTTTTCCATGTGCCTTCAATCTAAAGCATGAAATTCAGCTCATTACTGTAATGGACTGTCAACCAACTCCAGAGTGAATCATCACAGGCCAGCAAGAAAGCCAGCGTGTGCACTTGGGGAATGCAACCGATCCCAAGGAGTCCAACACAATCAGAAATGTGCACATCTGTAAGCACAAGACTGCAAGGGCTTCCCTTTGAATGCCTAACCTGCAAAGTGGGGTGCAGAGCTTAATCCTATGTACCCAGACTCCCTGCACAGGGAGAGCAGCAGCCACTGTGTTATGCTCCTTCTTCCACCTTCGCATCAAAGCACAAACCAGAACACACCTGGCAAATCAGGCTTCACGCTGTACTTTCTAAGTCTGAGCCAGCATGAAGAGAATACTAAACAAAAAGCTCATTTGTACTCCTACCTCTCCTCTCAGCATTAGCTCAAGAGTGAGGACTGCAAAAATACATTCACCCACCAGTGCTGCATTACACATGCCACAACCTTCTCCTGAGCCACCTGCAGTCCCAGCATTTCACCATCAATGGCCCTCAAATGAGCCACACGGATTGAAGGGAGATGAAAAAACAGTTAATACTTCTTGGCTCCTTCAAAGGATTGCTGGGTTTCTAAGAGGCAGGCAGAGAAGAGAGCACTCCCTTTACCAGTGTAAATACCAGCCTAATACTTGCACCCAGAAAAACTCAGGTTCAATGCCATATTAAGTCTGGAAAGGCTCAATTATTTATCTCCCTCCTTGTGGAGGAATATAAAAGAGAACACAACTGAGGATATTGTTTAACTTATCCATCAGTAACTTGGATGATGGGGCAGATGTCTCCTTAGCAATTTCACTGACAACACAAACCTGGGAGAAGTGGCTGGTACCCCAGAGTGGTGTGCAGGCGCTTCAGAGGGCTCTCAACAGGTTGGAGAGATGGGCAGAGTGGAACTGTCTGAAGTTCAACGAAGGCCAATGCAGGGTCNTGCAACGAAGGCGAATGCAGGGTCCTGCACCTGTGGAATAAAAACCACATGCACGAGCACAGGCTGGGGGACAAACTGCTGGGAAGCAGCTCCATGGAGGATCTGGGGGTCCTGGTGGACAACAAGCTGTCCATGAGCCAAGAGAGTGTCCCTGTGGCCAAGAAGGCCAATGGCATCCTGGGGTGCATTAGGAAGAGCACTGCCAGCAGATCAAGGGAGGTGATCCTGCCCTTCTACTCAGCCCTGGTGAGGCACACCTGGAGTGCTGTGTCCAGTTCTGGGCTCCTCAGGACAAGGGAGACATGGAGCTCCTGAAGTGGGTCCGGTGCTGGGTTAAGATGATTAAGGGACTGAAGCATCTCTCCTATGAGGAAAGGCTGATGGAGCTGTGCCTGTTCAGCTTCAAGAAGAGATGAGTGAGAGGAGTTCTCATCTATGCCTGTAAGTACAGGAACGGGGGGTGCCAAGAGGATGGTGCCAGGCTCTTCTTGGTGGTGCCAAGCAATAGGAGAAGAGGCAGTGGGCAGAAACAGATGCACAGGAAGTTCTGCCTGAACAGGAGGAAGAACTTCTTCAAGCAGGTGACCACGCACTGGAACAGATTGTCCAGAGAGATTGTGGAGTCTGCCTCACCGGGGATACTCAAGAACCACCTGGATGCAATCCTGTGCCGTGTACTCTAGGATGACCCAGCCTGAGCAGGGAGGCTGGACCAGATGATCAGATAGTCCCTTCCAACTTGACCCATTCTGGATATCACTGTGCACATCCCAGATGCCAACATCCTGTTTTCTTGTATGACCTGAAGCACCTGAATGATACAGAAGACTCACTACCATACAAGCTGTGGAGCAGCATGTGACAAGTTATGTGTTTCAAAGTTAAATGCCTTCCCCAGTACCACAGCAGTCACTAATTGTTAGAATAACTGGAGAGGAGCCTCCTACAGATAACATTCAACAAACTAGCCAGGAAAATAGGTCCACTAATATAACCTCAAGGTGCCAAAGTATCACTATTGAGTTAAGTGGCAATAAGGCTTCTCATCTGAGTTATTAACATATTTAATATGAAAAAAAAAAACCCCACAGAGAAAAGGCAAAGCTTCTGTAAAATCTCAAACAGCTCTGGAAGTACTACACATTTTGCATCTGCATTAAATTCTGCATTTCAATAATACAGGCAAAAGAGTTACGATAAATTAAGAAACTCATCATAACTTGAAAGCCATATTGTGATTAATCCATGCAAACTACAAAAGTAAACAATTAAGTGCAGATTGCTTGACTGCTACCAAAACATCCATAATATAAAATCCAACCAATATGCAAACATACCACTGGCATACTTAAAATATCCTACACAGTAAAATAGACTTTTTTCCCACAACCTCTGTTGCACAAATTGATATCCCTCATCCCTCTTATGAAATATCTCCCATGAACATATCATTAAGATTTATCCAAGAACTAAACTTTCATTGAGAGGACTAGAAGAAGGACAAAAGTTCTATTTTTAGAGATAATGCTTCCAACAGTGGTTGCCACAATGAGGCAGTATTCTCTAGTGCTGCCAGATGTGAAAACAAATTTAATACAGTAAATCACTGTTAATTCAAACCCCTGACATGAAACCCCACTGCAAATTACTCAATTTTACAGATTAGCAGTAAATGAACAAATTAAAAAGCTAAAATAAGTTCCTAATACTGTGCCTTCCACATTCACTGTGACACCTACAAAATGCTTCTAACCCTGATTTATCCCTGAAGAATCAAGAATCTTAAGAGATATAACAACGAAGTGACATGTAAAAAGCCACATGTCCCATTTCACTGAGACTTTGTGGTGAGCTGTAGTTGGCTGATACACAACTTACACCCTGTGCACTGACAAAAGGGTTGCAGTAGCAGGTTGGTTTTGGTTTGTTTAGATAACCATTTGTCAAGTGGCATGAAACAAGAGTAAAATAGAGCCAGAGCTGTAGAAAGCCTCAGAAACCCAAAGGAGCTGGGATAATCTGTCAGGTGGGGGAGTTAATGGATTCGTTTGTTGACACTGGGACCTACTCCATACTGTGCTCAGAAGAGGCTCTGCTTTGGACCAGTGTTTGGCTAATTTTTTTTATATTGACACTGCACAACATGGAGATAACCTGAGCCTAGACCAATAAACACAAATCTGAAGTTCTGAATCATAAGTTTACACAAATAAAAAATGTTTATATTCAAGCATAAGACATGGTCAGTCAGTTTGTGGAGTTCAAAGGCCAACTTCAGTGTCAGGTTTTGACTGCTGCTTCGCTAATACTTGGATCCAAACTGGAGCGGTGTCACAGCTCCTTTAGCTTAAACTACAGAACCAGTTCATCCTCTTACAGGTTCAGGGAATCATCCAGCTAGCACAGACACCTTTTTGAGTCCCACGTAACTTACTCTTTGAACAGCATAATCAAGTTAAACCACCATCTTTAGGAACTAACTAGGGCTCCTCACTTAATCATGTGTGGACAGTATTTCCAATGATTTCCCTCTTTTTGACCTATGACAATACCTTAGAGCAGGAATATGAAACCTCATCGTTAAACATTAGAAAAGAAGTGTGGGAGATGGAACAATCAGGCTTCTCCTCCTCTAGAGGTGATCTGCTTTCTTCTCATTTGGGACTCAACCCATGCGTTTTGTGCTTGTAGCAATCAACACGTGGACAATTTTTGTCATTGATGTTTAGATGTAAACGCTGGGTGCAAGCGCAGTGATAACTTCCAGAAAGGTACACCAAGCACTCCTGGGAATGATCTCTGAGGGGCAAAAGGATAATTTCTCGTAAGGGGAAAAAAAGGAATCAATTTCTTGCAAGATTAACAATGATTAGAAAAATAGGTACATGCTGCAATTTGAGGTATTTCAGGTCAGAGCTAGTTGCATCTCTGTCAACAGTACTTAGATCATACACTACACACCCATGCTGTAGCAATTAATCATAATGGCACAAAACAGCTTTTTTTTTATTACCCTGGGATACAATATCCTGCTCATACAGCTCAAAAGGGGCAGAAGAAAACCCTATTAAAAACATCTTCCATCCCACAAGTAATGCCTAATAAGCAAAGAAGCTCTTGTATTAGTTTCAGAAGAGATCAAACTCATCACAAGAGCGGAACAGGACGTTTATTCCACGAGTTATAAACATATTTTGTTTTCTTTGCCTTCAAGAAAGAAAGCAACAGATTATGTACTGTCTTCCTCCAAGAGCAGAAGGTTGGTTTACAACAGCAGAACCACCTATTATTCTGCATGGAGACAAGTGGAGGGTGCTGGGGAAGGGATTGCTTTGTTATTAAAAAACCCCAAAGATTTCAGGCTGTTGCCTGGCTTCAAGACTCATTTAAGACAGTGGGAATGCCATGAACTTTAACAGCCTTTGAATGAGTCTCTGCACTTTGGATTGCTATCACAAGAAGATACTACATTCCACTTTCTACAGAAAATTACCTCAGCACCCTTTAAACAGACTTAATCCAGAAACTATGGCTGCCCTATTTATTCTTCTCTGTCAATAAGCACCACATTTTGCAAGGAAGAGTCCAGAAGGAGCTCCTTGAAACTGCTGCACAGCAGAACTTGAGCTTGGCTGTTCAGTAAGAGGACAGGCTAGAGGTGACTTCCTGCCTGCCAGTCAACCCCAGCAAAACTCAAGAAAAATTCTTAGTTGATTACCGTGAGCCAATGCAGACAATGCCATTGAAAGTGTCTCATCAAAATTAATCTCCACAGCAGTCAGCTCCACCTCAGTAGGTGATGTTTTATTTGGAGGCATACTTTGCCTTGAAGAACGTGTATTTCATTTCCTGTGGTAATGCTTTATATCTTAAAATGACCAGTAGATAGTAGTAACTCCAATAATCTGAATACCAAACACCAATATTGCTTTTTCCTTTTATGATCATCAATGGATACAAAGGTAAAAGAAGCACAAAGGTAATAAAAAGTAACAACAGGTTTTGTTTCTTTTACCCAGTTCAGGGGCTAATTGGTCAATAAAAACTTGCTAGATGAGGCATTTTCCTAGTATAACATTTTTTAAAAAGTATTAAAAATATATATATTGCTGTGTTGTTGAAATTTAATGCATATTGGCCTGGAAATTTATTGTGCTCCTATTTCCTGAACAGTATCCATAAGATCTAAAAATCTGTCATTATTGCAATAATGCTGATATTAGCTTTTCACCAGTCAGCCGCTGCAGTCTTTATACCCTTCTCATCTATGATAAAGCTGCTAAGGCGGTTCATTAAACTGCTTTCCACTACAGTGTGCTTTATTTATTTATTTACTTTCAGGACACAGAATGTCAAGCATAATGTTTATTTACTGAAAATGAAGTTTTAAAAAAATACAGCATGGCATGTTTCGACAAGATTGTTAAAAGAAAAAAAAAGGATTGCACGTTTTAACCGAAAGTTAAATAGCAAGCACATCGTAATCACTAGTCTACCATATGAATGATAAAACTTGCTTGTGCATCAGACACGGATAGGAGGTTTTCCTCTCAGGTTTCTGTAAACTCACAAAATTTGGATATAGGCATCTTTTCCCAATCTCCAAAGAGATGCGCAAAACTAGACTATTGCTTGAAATCTTATCAAATGACACTGTATTTAGCCCTTCTGTAAAATTCCCTGGTTATATCATAAAGGTAAAGTTTCTTTGGCAAATTGAGGAATAGTGTGGTGTGCTTCACTTCACACCAAAATACAGTAGTCATCTTCCTCATCTCTTAAGATCTAAAAGCTTCTTCTGAAAGTAAGCTGCTATAAATCTCTGAATATAAGAAACTTGAAGCTGGTTTATTCTCTGGCTGTCAGTGGTTCACAGGTAAGCCAGAAGCCTTTATTATCTAAAAAATAATCCACCTGAATCCAAAAGGAAGGTGAATAAAGCATTCCATGGGAAGGCAGCATTAATCCGCTCAAACAATTCAATGGGTTTTCTCAATGAGAAAAGCTGTCCCTATGGTTTTCATGGAATTATGTTCAACTAGTTTCTTTCAACTTCTCCAGCCTTCCAAGGGCAAGTTAAGGTGGTTTACACTGCCAAACCGCAGTTTCCAGTCTTATAACAATAGGGCATGTTAATGTTGGCAGCTTTACAAAGGAGTCGCATTTTCATTCAGATGCACTGTTTATGAACATTAGTGCACTTGGTACATACAGCCTTTCCTCATCATCACCCATGCATACTTTGGGGATTTTGTTTTCTTTATTTAAATACAAGCCCTTCAAGTGTTCTGTTTACTGCAAGTATGAAGTGAGAAAGGTGAATTCCTACTGTGTTCATACACTTGAGTACACTCTATGCAGTGCACTCAGATGTATTCATCAGGTTAGCATGGAAGCAAGAAAACAACTCGGGAAAATAAATGAAAGTTCTAACTTAGTTTTCTAGATCCAGACAGCACTGGTTCAGATGAAGACTAAAAAAGCATTACCCTGCCTGAAAGGGCAATATTGTGTCATTTGAATAGGTAGCAGGTCCAAGAGGCAAATCCTGTCACAGGGTGTAGTACTCTCAGTATGTCTCATCCCCCTGAGGGCTACCGGGGTGGAACTGACTTGTGTGCACTCTCACTACTGGCAATTAATGTATCGCAGGTACTGAGAATGATACTCCCCCGTTTCTAACCGCATTGTGCTAAGTTACCTCACAAGCTCCCCAGGAAGGCTACAGAACAGCCAAGCACATTTTTAGATGCTTGGGCATAAGGCATGAGTAAATATGCTGTGATACAATCCGATACCTGAGTAATGACGGGTAAGGCAGTAGCCTGAGGGACTACGTACAAGGCACAGCATCTCCTGCTTTTTGCACAGCTCTGTTCGCTTTCTAAAGGCAGAACTAAGCGGCAAACACTACTGTTTGACATTTAACAGCAGGGACTTAGTGGTCTCAATGCAGTTCACGCAGAACAGCTATCACCATAAATAAGCAACTATAAAAACCTGTCCAGTTTGATGACAGGTCCGTCAAAACCAGAATGATGTCCGGTAATGTGAGAACTAGACTAACTATCCTCCATTCTCTCTCTAGCCTTCCAGAAGAGGCTTTCGAGAGGAATAAGTAAAAGCCTTTATTGCTAAAATCTTTGCTATGCCTATTTTAAAAAACTCCTGGCTCCAAAGCAAGGCAGCTACCCACATTTTCAGAAATGCAGGAAATAGTAAAATGGTAGGTATAAGGCAAAAAGCATAATTTGTCGAAACAGATTGCTAGTTGCAGTTAATGTCCCCGCAAACACGCTTGAGGAGGGACGCACGCACACTGTAAGGCATTTCGCAATCTAATTCGGTTATGTTGCCTGAAACATAACACAAATCCCAGCACAACACAGGCTCCTATTTAATTAGATTCCCTAAGAAAAGTCAGTCTGAGCCATATGGTATTTTCCCCAGCAGTTACGATAAACTGACCTTGATACTAGAGAAACGCACGCTGCTTCTGTCTGAGGCATAAATTACAAGCGCAGCGTGGCGGGATGCGCCCACGAAACGGGGACAGCGGCAGCGCCACGCTGAAACCCTCCCCGGGCTCCCGGGGAAGTTGATCAAGAGTAAAACACTCCAGTGATAATGATGATGATGATGCACTGCAGTGACAGCTCTCGAACAGCCACGCGGCCAGCAGAACACCGCGAAGCCGCTCAGACATCTGTCCGGTAATTAAAGGAGAGCCTAAAGCCGCGCTGCCGCGGAGGAGCGGCCCGCCGCGCCCCCGAACGCCGCGGAGGGCGGCGGCCCCTCGGCCACCAGCGCG
>VYZT01036690.1:19424-86461 GCA_013400735.1 Pomatostomus ruficeps
CCGCGCTCCCCCGCCCGCATCCATCCCCGCAGCTGCGCCCCCGACAGGCAGCGGCCGCGCTCCCGCCACCCCGCCTGTGCCCCGCGGCCGCCCGCCGCTGGCGCACCCGCCCGCCGCTGTCGCACTCGGTGGTCTTGGGGGACACCTGCGGCCCGCCCACCACCTAAGCCCCCGCTGGCCCGGCGAGTCAGGGGGAGGCACAGGTGCTGCTCGCGGTGCCGGTCTGGGCCCTGCCGTGGTGCGGGCCGCCCGTGGCAGGTGTCTAGCAAAGGAAAAGAGAGGCCGGTTGTTGGGAACGGACGAGAATTCCATCCATATGGATGCGGCGCACCGGGCAGTCGTAAGGAAGGTGCGGCCTGGTCAGTCGTTCAGCTCATCAGTGAGTCACCGCTGTAACGTGGAAGCGCTTTTTTATGTCTCGAATCACTGCAGATTGTATAGTATCAGGCTAATTACTTTTCCCCTGGTGTTATTTTTCGTTCCCGTTTTTGTTTTTCTTTTTCCCCATGCTTGCTTAACTTCATTTTAAAATAGCTGCAGCTGTTCACGGCAAGGTATGGGTTTATTTGATCTCAGCTGAAGTGCTCTGGCAAGACAGATGAATTCAAAAACTCTTGGCAGGTTTTCAAAGAAAATATTTTCTAGGAGAGTATTTTTGTTTACATTAATTTAACGGTATTACAAATAAACTGGTTTAGCAAACGTTTGCTTCTAAGTTAACCTACACTTGCCTGTGTTAGTAAAATGGGTGCTACTCTTTGAGGCAGACATCACATTCATTTTAAATGTGTATGCAAAAAACAAACAAAAACGACTTTAGGAAGTACTCTGGACCAAACATCATTTTGTATTTCCTAAGCGCATCTATGGGTAAATACACGTGTCTCAGTGTTTCCCAAACAGAGGAAACTTGTTACTTCTTTAAATAAAAACATAAAAAAACCCAGTCATTTTCAGCAGTAACATTTCTGCAAGAGCAACATGACATGGCAACAAATCGGGGGTTGACTTAAACAATAGGTCACACACTGCCTGTATTACAAGAGTAATCGATAACGCATTGAGCACTTTTAATAAGCGAAAAAACATTTGGCTAGAAACCCCTCTCCAATTTACACTTTCAACTGAAACACTGGAAGAGTAATGTTTTAAATTCAGCCACCAATACCAATAATTTTATAATGCTTGTGATTATACAACCATACGGCAAACAGATAAAACTGTTTGATATGCTGCTCCCCACACTGAAACTACTAAGCTTATATTGAGTTCAAGAGTAATGTCTTGCCCTTGCCTCAACATTGTGCAATTAGGTACACAAGAGAGTTTTTTCCATTCTAGGTAATATTTCACATTCTTCTCCACTGGAGATAAAGCACTGGGCTTCAGGCTCTTTCATTCCACACCAGTGCAGTAATCAATATGTTTGTACGTGTTTACATGTAAACCAGTATATTTTTACATGTTTACATTTACATGTTTTTACTGCAGCAGTACTCCATGGGGCAGGTATTAATCTATGGCACAGCTAAGGCAGCCATTAGCAACTGACAGAACGCAACTAAAAGAGGGGAATGGGAACAATGTATACATAAGTGAAGAAATACTGTAATGGCCTTGTGGATACTGTGCTGGACTTCTCTGTTTGACTGTATCCCCACCCTACTTGTTGGATGCCCTATTTGTCCTCATGTACAGGTTTTGGTGTCTCAGTTGGAAAGAAATCAACTTCTCCTTACATCTGTAGCAAGTGTTTTTGATGGATGCCATTCACAGTAAAAAACAAAACAAAACAAAACCCCTAAACCTTCATAAAATCTGTTTTGCACCCCTACAGGCCAAATCATAAGGGATAGATGGGGAAACAGATATGCCAGGCTTTCCCTGGAATCACATGAGACACAGCCATTGACTAATTAAAGTAAACCTCTAAAAAAGCATGCAGAATACACAGAACTCTAAAGAAGATAATCTATTCAGCCAAAGGGAAGTCCCAAGTGGTGGCATGGGAATTTTTACCCCATGAGCAATGCATGCTCAAGCACTTTCCCACTCACCCAGTGCCTGGCAGTTGCAGAGAGCAGCAGGGCACTGAGAGGTGCAAGGGATACTGGCAAGAGTGGGCGCTCATCAGGGAAAGGGGACTGCCCTGCATGCCTGTCTCACATCTTATAGCTCTGGAATTCCCAGTTCTCCTTACGTTCACAACAGTTAGGCTAAACTACAGGCCATGTAATCTTTCAGTGATAATAACCTCAGGGTGGAGAGAAGCAAAAAAGAAGTCAGACCCAGGGAACACATCTGTAGTAGCGCCAACCATGTTGCCATATGGTGCTGATTAAGCAGCAGCATGGGAAAAATCTTGTAAAAAATGGGAGGCAGATCTGGTAATAATGGGGTGCAGGACAAGAAAATAATGTGTTTTCTTGGTGGTAGGTTTCTCTTGTCACAATACAGCCTTTTTCCATAAAGAAAAAACCTCATCCAAATGTAGAGTGAAATAAGCAGGCTGGTATTGCTTGGAAGGCTCTGTACTAAATCCAGTGATGCCATAACTTGTGGCTACAAGGCTGCAGTGGCCAACAGGTGACTCCTCAGGCTGTCCCCAAGCTGTGCTGTGTAACCAGCTGGCTGCACTGGGGCAAGGAGGTCAGGGCAAGCTGATGCCAGGACCTGTGGGACCCTACCTTAGCCTGGCAGCAAGAGTTCCAGGTAGGAGGTCCCACTCTACAAAGAACTTCCCTCTGCTCCCAGCATCCATGGAATGGGGCTGCTAGCCACAGGAAGAATTTTGGAGTACAGTTCATATGATCAGGAGTTTTGGCCATTTTTTGTACAGCATATGATTGTTGCAAAACCTTCAAATAAAGTGGTTTTTGGGAAAATAAGGTTTGGACCGGTTTGGTATTCCCTTGGAGGATACACAGGGGGTGTGCAGAAATATGATGCTAGTCAATGCACACAGTCATGCTGGATTATTCATTGACAATCACAGACCACTCCAGGAGGACTTTTGAAGTTTGCTTTCCGAATGTCCCAACCTTCTTGATAAAAGTAGGAGTTTTCAGTAGGGAAATTGGAGATGCTAATGTGGACAGGACCTGCTGAAAAGCCACCAGCTGCTGTGTTAGCCACAGGGACTAATTATGAATTTATTCCAGCCTACTGGTATCTCAGGACAGCAAATGAAGACAGTAATAAGTAATTAAGTCTCTCTTGCTTTCAGTTGATCTCTTAAGACCTCAGAGTATTTTCACAAAATGTAGCTAACAGTAATTTGATGGTAATAACTTGAAAGTCATAGTAACCTTTTATCTTAGAGTCTTAAAGAACTTCATAAATATAAATCATTTTACAAAGTGTCTATGCAGAACATGGAGTATTATGATAAATAAGTTAAAATAGCTAAGTTATTCATAGGCCATAAGAAAATGAGTAACAAGAGAAAGAACTGAAAAGAATGGACACATTTTTAACGGTATTTAGTATGTAGGGCAAAAAATTTGATATTGCACATGGCCATGGTTTTTCTCTGGAGATTTCAAAGCCATGCTCTCTGCCCCACAAGCCTCACAGTGTATGGAGGAGCTGTGACAAATGCTAAGTGTGAAAATAGGAAAAAGGAAAGCTGAGAGAAGACAGAATCAGGGTTATATACCTACACTAGTAAAGGAGACAGCTTGAGGAAGTTTTGGTATTTAACTATCAGCAGCAGAACTTGAGCTAGCTAACACTTTGAAAAGATGCAAACTTACCAAACTCTCACAACTGGGATGATAAGAATTGCAGACAAACTGTAACTAATGCAGAAAAAAACAATTTATGATCAGTGGGGGGAGAGAAAGGAGGGGCTTTTTTTTGTTGTTGTGGCTGTGGTTTTGTGGTCAATGAAAAGGCAGCAACAGGAATATGAGTTAGGAAGAGAGACGGTAGAGAAAAAACATATGATACGTAATTAGTAAGGGAAATTCTTTCCACAATTATTGGAAAGAATGGGAATAATCAGAATGGGAATAAGTTGCAGAAGAGAACATGATGCTGCTGTATCGCTGTTACTGCAGATTTCCTCATTCATTCAGGGTGCATAAATTCAAGCTTGAAGGTGTCTGCGGAAGAAGCTGCATGCAAAGAAATGAAGACTCTTTCAGTGCTCTTCCCTTGTGACTGCCACCAAATGTGTATGAGTGAAGACAAGATTAAGCTCCTACATTTCCACAAGTAAAAACAAAAGTCCTAAAAAGGTGTGGTGACTTCTTCAATTTCCCTGAAGAATGCACTTCATTTTCTGACAGTGGCCGAAACACATGCGACAAGTGGCCTTCATCCTCAGGGTGTGGTTGTTTTGTTTGTTTATTTATTTTTGATATGAATATTTTTCTCCACTTAGCCCAGCCTTTCATGCAATAACTCCTTCTTAGTCATCAATCCGAGGATGAGCAACAGCAAAAAGGATATAGGCCATTGAAGGTTTTGTTTAGAGCTGCATTTGTGTCCTGTGAAAAGTGGCACTGAGGATGTGGTAGCATCTTCAGTATGGCTCAGCTCCACTCTCTTCTCTACAAATTAAAAAAAAATGAGAAAAAGCTCTGTGGTGCCCAGGGAAGGAATAAGAAAAACCATGCAAGTCTCCAACTAAACAGGAAAATGCTCATATTAAGGCAGATTTGGCTTCACAGATTCAAGCACTGAACAAACAGGAGCGAGTGTTGGTTTAGCTCCTGATCTCTGGTGTTCAGTGGTATTTTCTTTCAGCTTCATTTGATTTCTTTGTACCAGAATCAACAGATGGCTGTGAAATTTTGGGTTTAAAACAAACCCATCTAAAACTATTATGCCTGCAGCTCTCTTTTGGGTTCATTGCTTCAATTCTCTAGCATAATCAGGAATTTTTTATTTTACTTAACACCTCTGATACCTAGAGACAGACTACAAGAATACACTCTTAGAAGGTTGTTTTTCATAAAAGACCTATTAAATGCTCTTCTTATCCAAACAAATTGATGTTTTTCAGTATTTGAAATTATTAAAACCTAAGTTGTCATCAACCCAGCTGCCTTGGGCTAAAGCTGATAAATGAAGGTGATAGTGTTAAATGCTTTTCTGTCCCTTATTATAATTCTATACAGAAAAACTATCCTCAGATGCATAGACTATACATTATATAATTCTATGCCTATATTTTACAAGCAAAACCACAGCAATAATGTAACAAATCCTCATGAACAGAGTCTTAAAAATCCTAGGCATTACAAAACCAGTGAATTCCTTTAAGGAAGATTAGTCAAAATTAAAATACTTTATATTAACTTCTTATATTTTAGTGCATCCTGAATAAAGTAGTTTTCAGAAATTCTTTTTTTTTTATATAGAAACCCTAATCCTGATTGTAATTTCTGCATGGAAATGAGGTCAACAAAACCAGCTCAGCAGAATTTTCCAACCAATTGTTTGGGGATATAGGATTTAACCACTTCTGAGTCAAAGAGAAAATTCATCTTTTCAAAGAGAAAAAGTTTGCTCACTTTTTCCCCCTTCCCATTAGACCATTGGATGGAAGTCGGTACAATTTCATCCACATTTACAAAACTTTTCTGTAGCCATCTTACATTGAAGTCCCTTTTTCTGTGACATTCATCTGTTCAGAATAAGTAGCACATGGCTGAGGAAAAAATGGATGTTGTGAACAGCAAAAATGCCTGTTGACAGTGAGGCAAGCTCTTTGCAAATGACACAGGCTAGTTCATGAATGTTTCTGAGCCATATTTGTTAGATACACTGACAGGTAAAGTTTACCCAGGAGCAGTAGTAACAGATATTCTGAGAATCTTTTCTCCACGTTACATCTAGCAGAGATGGACATTAAAATAAAAATCACCAAGCAAAAGGTATTTTCATGATGATTCTCTCAGAAAGGTAGTCTCTCTGTTCCCAAACCCAAAGCTTAGAGACAAATGAATAGCAGCAACAGTCAAAGCAATTGAAAGAAAGTTGCCTGCCAGCACCCCATTCCAGAAAAGGACTGAGACAAAGTATTGTGAAAGTAGATGTGTCGGATGCTGGCACATTTAATCATGTTACTGTTTGACATATTCTTGCACAACCCCTCACATGCCTTGATTATGCTCAGTACCCTTTGAGCTTGTTCTGTACAAGCACATAGAAAATACATTGTGCTTGTTTCAAAGAGCTTACCCCATGAATGCTTTAATTCCTCTCCCTGGATTTGCTGTAATCAGTTTGTTCCTTGGTGTTTTCTCACACACAAAGTAAAATTCTTCTTATTTAATTTACCCCCAAAAGAGCATGAGATGTACTGGAGCAGGATTATATCTGTCACAAGCTGCAGAAATGACTGTGTGGTTTTATTCAAATCAAATCCTCCAGGGATTGTCCCAGATACACACAAGTTTCTTTTTTCTATATCTGCCTTGGGACCTCAGATCAGCCCTTTTACTTTTCCATCTTGTTTTAAAGGTATTGTGTCTGACAGGACCATGTCACTTCACCTTGCATTGTCCTTGCAGAGGGCTGCAGGCACTGCACGGATGCACTCCTCTTCTGCAAGACCAGCATCAGCCCTGCAAGACTTGCTCCTTAACTCCTTCCACTCTGCCCAAATTAACAACAACTAGACTTCAGGAATTTCTCATTTTTATAATTCCTAGAAGAAGCCCCTTTCCAGTTTGCAAACTGGCATACACCAGCCCTCCTGCAGACCCAGGCCCAGATGACATATTTCTTCTTTCCCTGCTCAGCTCTGAAACTCTCAGCTCTCAGACCAACAGGGTGTGTCACTCCAGACAAATATTTATATACCGAGCTTCATTTCCTTATGCAAGTTCCTGATGAATGTATAAAAATACAATCACTAGAATTTTAAAACCTAGAATACTCACATCTATTAATTAAGCTTTTAAGGGGAGAGACCAGTCTCTAATTGCACAGCTCACACTATTAATTTTCCTATGGGTGCCAATTATTGTTGTTCTCCTCGGTGGCATCTCTGCTGTAGGCCATAGCATAATGAAGACAGATAAGTAAATAGTGCATATAAGATATCTGTGAATCATTAACGAAGTCATTAAAACAATTATAGATAATTTTTACTGAAATAGGGTCTAGCACAGAGAATAGTTAGTCTTCTTGTGCCCAGGCCATCTGTGATACCAGGAACAAAAAGCTCTGCAGCCAAATCTTAATCCAACAACCTTTTTGATTAAAAAAACCCTTTGACATTCACTTTGAAAGCCCTCAGCTGTTTTCTTCTGGCCATTCATATGAGGAATTAGTCTGATGCATTGGCTCTTTGCTGACAAGCAGCTCTGTGTCAGGAAAGATGTCTGTGGCCCTCACAGCAGGACTTGGGAAGGCTAACAGGATAGTTGCCCAGGTGGGCAAGCATTAGACCCTAACTGTAAATATAAAGCTGCAGACCAATGTTTATTTTCTTTAAATACACCTAGGCAGAGCATGGCCATCAGCAGCCTTCCTGGGCAGGTGAGTTTTCCATGTGTTGGTTGGTACCAATGTGCTGCACACATGCTACCGTGTTCCCTGTAACAAGTTGGCATTGTTTGGATCCTCCCTGTATGCAAACCCATTTAGAACAGACCTCCATCAACGTGCAATTAAGCTTTTACAGCCATCACTGCTTGATGGCTTGATTTCTGAAACAGCAGATGGCCCATAGCTCTTACTGGAGCTTTCAGCCCTTTTTATTTCAAGTGCTCCTGGTTCTGTAGCTTTATCTCCTTGTGCCTGAACAACAGAGCTGGAGTGGTCCTGAGGTAGCATCTGAAATGCAGCTTCACTCCTATTACCACACCTGTGGCAGAAAAGTGAGATATTTGCTCTGCTTTAATTAAACTACCTTTGGCGAAGGTCCTTACTTTTTTTTTTTCTCTGAAACGCTCTGGAATGTAATCCTTGTAAAAAACACACCTGCTACAATTATGTACTACTGTGGTAGAAGAGACAATAAGGTTTCCACAGCAACTATTAGTAGTGACCCAGCATACACCGTGAGCATTATGTGACTTCATTGCTTCTAAACCATCCGATGGTCTGTATTAAATGGCATTATTGGGAATAGATTCAGTTACACTTTTAATACCTTGTTGATGCACTTGATGCAAATAGCTTTACTGCAAGCTATAATTCTTTCAAAGAAAAACCCCAACAAACCCTCAAACAGAATAGCAAATAAATTGTCAATCCAGTGTTTCTCTAAGACTGGCTTTTATATCTGAGGTCCATTTGTTTCACTTGCAACTATATTGCCCTTTCTTGCAATTTAATCTTACCTCTACTACATGCATAAACATTTTTTAAAATCTCCATATGAAGAACCAAACAATTTAAAAGTCCTCTATTCTCGAAGGCATTGCCAAGGTTCTTCACTTGGTGGAAGGGGATATTTTGCCAGTGGAGAAGTGAAGGGGAATGCAAAGGGATAAACAGAGAAAATTCAGGATCCCTGCAGCCCCCAGACACAGCTATATCTGTGAGGTGAGGTTCTCTGAACAGAAAATGGTGAGGATAAGGATGAATTCTTGATAATAAGACAGAAATACATAGGGTTTTACCAGCTGCATGAATAATAAAATTCCCTCAGTTTGTTGACCAAGTGCAGTTCAGGAGCAGGACATGAGCACCAGCTTTGGTGGTCAGCTCTAGGACCTTAACATTCATTCCTGCTTATGGAGAAAATTATATGGGACCAGATGCACACATTCATGGATACTGATATCTCAAATCTCAGGAACTCATGGAAAGGCAAAACAGAAATTATAAATGAAGTACAAATTAAGTACATTGGTGGACTGTGTTCAGCTGTTAATGGAGGAATCTATTCTCCAAGTCTTTGCTAACTACCTTTAGGCCACAAATCCTACCATTCAGGTAAAGAAAGTCTGTAGATTTCAGGGAATATGCTAAAACTTTCAAAATCTTTTCCCAATAGGTTGTGGCTAATATGGCATCTTAACCAAGACAGTCCTTGTGTATGGATACACACATGAGTTGTCTTTCCAGACTCATTCAGGGTCTCTTTAAAGTCACTAGACGAACAGATAAAAATCACATAATCTGCAATTTTCCTATCTCTGCTTACACTGTGCCTGATACATTATGAGAGATGATACTGTAATAGGTGATGAGAGAGACTACAGTCAGTGATTCCTGTAGGCAGAAAATAAACACACACCTTTCCAAATTCCCTCATGTGACCATGTTGTGCCATAAATTCTGTCTTACTTTGCAGGACTACTACTCGCATATGGGACTACTTAAATCTATTATTTTGAGTAAAAGTTATGTGAAAAGTTGTTTTCAGCAATACATGAAAAAAGCAACAGTGAAACTGCCAAGGTTCTGGTTGAGACGAGTTCATCCATCAAATGCTGAACTCAGGAAAGACAAAATTGTAAATATGTATGGGGAGAAAAAAGTCCCTAAAAACATTTCCAAGAGCTCTCAGGAACAACGAACTCATTTTACAGGAGTCACACATCATTTTTGGAGAGGTCATACCATTGTTTTGGACCAAAGTCCGATTCTTCCCTGGCATTCTACTCCAGAATCACAGGATCTCCTTTTGACTAAGAGACTCCATCCCAGACAGTGAACAATATTCTGGCCTTGCTATAGAAATTCCAATAACATCAGGACACTGCAACACAGCTCTGAAGCACGATGCAGCCCTGGTATTACCACGTTGCACAGCAAATCATTCCTTTCTTCCAGGTCTGTAATGACCCAGGGTCAGGATCCAAAGGTCCTCTGAGGCTCTGGAGTAGAAATCAAGGCTGACTATTCCTCTGAAGCTCCCCTGTTGTGGCCTTGGCAGGAGACAGAGCTTCTCAAAGGTATTGCTTACCTATGGAGCCAATGCTGAGAGAGCCACACAGTCAAAAACCACCTGCATTCTGCTATAAAATTAAGCTGCTTGCTTCAAATTTATCTTAAAATGTTTGATATGATCTGCATTTTAAAGTAAATGCAATCAGACTCAGACACTTTGCAGCACATCCTACAGACACCAAGGGAAGGAGAGAATTGGGAATGACAGTCACATCCGTTTCTACAAGGAAATGAGAATAGACTGTGCAAGAAGAGTGATATCTGAATCTGTATCAGAGCAACTACATTTGAAACAGTAGCACCGACAAGGTGAGTCTCAGACAACCTCATTACTCTCTGTGTGTGATTACCTTGGTAGTTCTTCTCCTAAATGCCTATTCCTTGTCTTGTACGGTCTGAATGTGCAAGTTATTCTACCCCTCTCTGCCTGTGCTGTACCAAATCTATCATGGATGAGAGTGACAACTTCAGTCACTTCCCAAAACCTGTATGTGACTACATTTATTATTTTGCTTATTATTATGTTTTATTATTTCAAAGATTCTTTAATGGTCTTCTAGGACATTACACTTTATACACTTTTCAGAAGATTAACTTTCTTGAGTTGTAGCAAGTGTTTCATATGTGCAAATAGTTTCTTTTTACCTTGCCAAACATTCCAATGCATTTTTGAGCTACTGACTGCTAAAACTTTGCTTCTCAAATTAAATTGTAATTTTTTCCCCTGTCAGGAAAATATAACATGTACTTACTATTCGTTAGCTTTTAAATGAATGGAATAATAAAGGGCACCAGTAAAAAACCCAGCAGCAGCCCAGAAAACTGTTCTTGCACTCTAACTATAGAGATAAATTAGATTTTTTTCCCCCTCCATAAATCTTCATTAAAAACACTAATTTATGTCTTTGGCCTGCTTTCTCCCTCTACTGGTCTGAAACAGAATCTTTCCTATGGGAAATGTCAAGACCTTTCGTATTAAAATCTGACCTTTGTGTTTGCACTACAGCAAAGAAAGCAGGATGCCCCTGGAGTTCATCCTCTGCAATGCTCAAGAATCGCAGGACACTGTAGTCCATAGACAAGGACAACAGACAGCTTCAATGATCTGGCCACGTTTATGCTATTTCTCCTTAAAATACTTCCTCTCTGTAGGGGTTTGAGATTGAATAGTCATGTGGTAACATGAGAATAAATCACAAATCCATGATTTATACATCACCTTGAACCTTATTCAAGGGATGAGAGCAAATTGCTGTTTGAGGTTTGCTCTTTGTTAAGCAAAATGGAACACAGGAAGGGGGACAGGTGGGACAATTGCTATTTTAAACATTGTAATGGTAAGAATAGCCCAAATTCTCTGAGGCTGGGTATTCCTTACTGACAAGAAGCCATGCTGCATGGAGGCTATATTCAAATGACGTCACCGCTCTGTTCCTCCTCACTCATGCTTTTCTCTCCTTGGGCAGTCACATAGTGAACTTGTTCAAGGAATGTACCTGGCCAAAAAATGCCTCCAAAACGTTATTTTTTTAATCCAGCAACTTGCACTTCAGTCAGCTTAATGAGAGAATGAATAACAGCCTGATCACAGTTCTGGCCCATTCGGGTTCCCCGTTTTTCTCAATATCACCTTAAGTTCATCTACCACATTTCCCGTGTTCTCCTTCCAGAAGGACCCAATCACAGTCCCTGGTTTATCTTTGGGCCTGAGAGGTGTCCTTTAACCTACGGTGCCAGCACACAGGTGAATGTGCCAACACTGAAGTCCACTTGCATACCCTCTGGATTAGGCCACCATGTATTCCCATGGAATGCAGGGAGTGTGTCAGCGGGGATCATGCTCACATCAACGTACCCTGGACATCCATCTTCCTTACAATTCAAACCACAGAGGAACAATTGATTTTCAGCATGACTCACTGACAAGTTCTTACCTCACTGTTTGCCACTGACGAAAGCTTGTGTTGCTGGGTTCTTTCAGCCACAGGAAGAAAGCCAGGTCTCCTTCAAGGCTGAGCTCTCCGGGGGCCGGCAGAGGCGGCTGCTGCACCCCAGCAAGTAGCTACGTCACAGAGCCAGGATGCTGAGGTCTTTATTCCTGGAGCAGGAATCCACTGCATTTGCACAATCAATTGGACCAGAGGGAGAAGAGACTCAGGGGAAGTTTCCAAGTCTGGGTACATCATACAGCTGTTTGCATGGCGAGCCAAGATTAATTTCTGCACCGCAGGTTGTTTTGCTTTCACAGGTACAACCTCAGCAAACCCAGTTATTCAGGGCCTGTAAAATGAATGGCTTTTTTTTCCCCACCACAGCCTGACAGCTTGCAGCTTTGAGTGTAGAAACAGGGAGAGATTACTAAAATTAAATGCAAAAAATTCAGCTTGTAAGCACCATTAGTCTTGATGGCAATATGAAATGTTTGCTGAGGAGTTCAGAGAAGAGGATCATATACTTGACAGTGTGAGTAAGTATATAACCTTGCTGTCAGAGTTGAAAGGACTGTTAAGATAGAAGAGAGAAACCTTGCTCAGTGTCAAGGATGGCTAAGCAAGTGTTTAAAGCTAATCACAATTTGGAAAGGTAGCCAGGAGATGTGAGGCAAGAAAAAAAAAAGGAGTTAATCCTAAACCCACTTGGCCAAGGAAAGGAAATAACTACTCTGGAACAACCCATGAGCAGCTGAATTAGATAGTTACAGAGCACATCTTAATGGCAGTATTGCATACATTCTCATTTGTGGATCTTCCCGGTCTCTACAAAGACAAGAGCAAGCAAAGGTATGAATGGTGCTGTCTCCAGGTTAGACTTTTGTCTTACACTGTTGATACTGAGGCAGGGGTGAGAGAGGTCAGCTCACACCAGAATAAACATGCCTGCATACCCCAGAGTCCTGCAGTCACCCAGCCTCATCTGCCCTCCCTGGCCAGCTTAGGCTGCTCCCAGCCAGGGGAAGATACTCAGAACTATCGCAGCCTACTAACCCTGGTACCTGCAGCCAGACTGGGGTGTGCAGGCTTCCTCTGAGACAGCAAAGGAGGCAGGCACAGGCTGGGGCTGCCCTAAAGGGCTGGGGATTTTATAGCCCAGGCCTTGCACACCTAAATTGAACTCTATATGGTTACACTAAAGATAATTAACCCTGAGGGTGCAGGCACCACACCGTCCTGGCCTCAGCCAGGCCAGAACTCCACCTCGCAGCTGTATGGTGAAATGTAACCACGCTAGCAGAGTTGAGTTAAATTCAGAGTTTCTCTGAAAAGCATTGCAAACCTGTGTGTTCCTTCTCACTCCTTGATTTGATGAAGGCAGTGACATGTCCTAATAAAGTGTCCAGGAGACATTCAGCTTCCCATTCCCTTGAATGCCTTTGATCTCACATTGTCTATCTCTGCATGCTAGGGTGAAATGAGTGGGCAAGAAAGCAGGAGGAGCAGGGACTGCTTCCTCCCAAATCCCCCCAAATGAAGCAGTTTCTCAGAAGAGGAAATAGTCTGCAAGGAGCAGATGTCACTTTGCCATGAGACGGTAAGAGAGATGAGGATTGCAGTGGGTGCCAAATTCTTCTTTACCCACTCAGGCAGGAGAAGGCTTTGATTTCTCAGCACTGGCTGCAGTGAAGCTGATGGCTGTGCCTGTGTATTCCCCACAGTGCTTAAACAGAGCATCTGGGCACCATCTGCACAGCAATTGTGAGCAAAAACACCCCCTGCCCTGGGTGCATGGACACGCAGCGGATCTGATCAGGAGCAAGCTGTGAGAAGAGAAAGGAAATGCCACTGGAGTTGGCTGTGCCCAGGGAAGGGATGCTCTGTGATCAGGGAGAGACACGCTCACGGTGTCTATGGGAGTGAGGAGCCACAAGTTGCTAAACCAGGGGGGCAGGAATTGTGTGCATGGCTCTAACAGGTCCAGAGAAACATCCCAGGTACACAATAAGCTGTGTCCAGAGCTTTCTGCTTGACTACCAATTGCTCATTTCTCCCATACAATTATGGACATTTAACCCCACCGGTTTAATATTCTCTTTGATTTTCGATGGCTGGAAGGACCCATGTCCTCTCTCCCAATTAACTTGTGGCCATCATTCTTTGCAGCTCACCCTGAATAAACCCTTGTTTGCACAGCACATCTCAGCCTGGCAGCTCATTTGGGTGCTACTCCTATTCCATGGGGTCCAATGACATCTGCACAGGCATCAGACAGTGGATCAACTCTGTCACTCCTCACTGTGCACTTGGGCTGCAGAGAAGTTGCTGTCCCAAAGCCACCCTTTGTGGGCCAGACCCTTCATACTTCACCGGGCTAAAACTGACCTCATCTTCTCAGCAGTTTCAGTGTGCTTCTGCCTCTCCTCTCTTGGCTTTCTCCAGGACATCTTGACTTTGGAAATTTCCCTAACATAATGCTGAGCAATCTAGGGTAGGAGGAAATAAAACCGATTCCAATTTCCAAGCATGGCTTAAAGCTGCTTGCCATCAGACCCTGACAGTGCTCATGTCATGTCGGCTGTCTGCTTACTTCTTGAATTCCCTCTACAAGTGACTCTAGTCAGAGGAAAATAAAACTGACAAGCAGCACTGACATGTATGTGCTCTGAAGAGGACAGGGGCAAAGTCCTCTGTGAGGTTTTAAAAATAGATGTGCTGCAAAGGGTACAAAAAGATGGACTAAGAGTTTCTTTCCCCTATATGCAGCTTCTGTAGACACTCTGAATGCTGGTAGGGTCACCACATGATTTACTGTATGTGTTTAAGTAGGATGGCAATACACACTGCTAGGTGACTGTCAAAATAAAAGTATTTCATGGTTTGGGATCATTATCTAATCCACTAATCCAGCACTGCAAAAAAAATCATATACCTTTTGCCTTTATCACTTACACAGTTTCCTGACATATTTGCAGTAAAAAAAATTAACACGTCAGTTACTGCAAATCATTTTAATTTGTGTTTGACAGATTAGGAACTGGAAACACAGCAGGGATTTGTTAGTGTTTGTCTGGACTTTTCCCCTTTCAAGTCAACCTTCTAAGCTTCCTGTAAACTACTATAATACACACAAGTCTCGTGGTTTTTATCTCTGTAAAATAATAGGAACTATGCACAATATCACAAACACTTTAACCAATCAAGCACACAATTAACAACCAATTTGTATGTTTTGTCTGCAATTTTCCTCAGCAGCAGCTTTAGTGGAGACTATTGCACAGTCTTGGCTTGCCTAGAAAGAGCAGATTTGCCAAGACAGTTGCAATTAATTGGAAGTTCTTCCTATTACCTCCAAAGGTGGCTGAAAAGAATTTATATACTCAGCTCTGCCTAACAAGAAGGCAGAATTGGCAATTCTAAGGAGATGATATCCACTTTAAATAAGTTTTTATCATGGTTAGTAGAAGGCTGTACGAGGCAAATTAATTTTTTTATCAGCATTATGACAGAGACAACTGTTATGATAGGAATTCAATAGCATTATATTTAAATACTTATTTTGCAGGGAAAATATATCAGTGAAAAATGAAATATCCTCCAGTTATCAAATACTCTGCTAATGCATACTAAAAATGTGAAATGCACTCAGGAATTTCACTTTAAAAATACATGCGGGGCTCAGTAATTCTTCACAGTCACCAGTGAATTATACTGTAAAGCGAATTTTTGTTTTCAGCACCTTAATCCTAGGCTACAAAATAAGAGCTGGTTTCCTGAGATACTCCAACCAGCACAAGCACTGGGGAGACGAGCAGCAATATTCTTCCTGGGACTTTGGTAGTCCTGCAGCAATTTACTGACGCATGCTTACCTGCACACCATAGCCAACCCCAGATCTGAGTTTAGCAGATTTCTGATGTTTATATTACTTTTGTGAAGTATCACACATAGCAGACCTGATTCCTACCCGTGGATAAGTCCAGGGTATCAGTAGAGTTGACCTGTCTTAAGTGTGATGAGATGTTTTCTACTTTTGCATACCACACAGTCCCAGAAGAAACAAAGAAAGTTCCCTCACCTGCTTCATTCCTAAAAAGGAATCTCATTTTGGGGAGCTGGAGCACAGCAGATGACATCCAGAACAGGTAATTAATTATTCTCATTATTATTGAACAGAAAAATTATTATTTCTATAAATCTTTGCAGGGCATGCAGGGCAAACACTCAAGATGTGTTCGCGCTAACTGTAGCAGAAAGCCTCCCCCACTCTCAACTACAAAAAATTAAATGAACCAGAAAGTTACAAATTCTTTTGTAATAGGGCAGGGATACCTTTAAACTCTGGAAACTTCAAACAACAGTTGGGAACAAAGCTCAGAGACATTTACTAACCAGAAAAAAATAGTGGCATTGCACATTACTAGCCAGTACCATAACGAATGTGGAAAAGAAAAAAAATATATTACCCAATATCTGGCAGAAGCCAGTGTTATTTATCTATTTACATAAGCACTAAGAACAGAAGCCCTTTCTAGCAACAACTCCTAGCTTAAATGCCTTCAACATCATGTTTTTTCCTAGCTACATTTGGCTTTTTGAACTATTCCTTGATAAAGTTCTTGTTACTCACAGGCATTTTAATACCCGAATATTACTGATCATACTTTCCCTAAAATTTTGGCAGCAAAGTCACATTTTAGTCTATCATGCAGTTTATTTTTGCTGCAGGAATACACTTCCTTTTTATCCTTCTCCCAAGTAACACCGTTATAAATTTTCTGTTCTTTCCTTCACTCCCTCGTAGGAGCTTAACCACCCACAGGTTATATTTTTCCTCCAAGAGCGCCAGTCTGCTGCTTGTTCAGTTGTGACAGATTCAATCTAAGAAGAGACCTTTCTCTTAGCAGGAGATTTTTAGTCCCACAGTACAGGGTAGAACATTTCTCTGATCACACTGCTGTTCCCCTCTCTTTCTCTCAAGAGAGGATGCCCTTTAGGAGTAAGCATCAAGTGGGTGTGTTTGCATGGGTTTCCCCCCCGCCACTAACATCAACTTCTGGCTCCTCCACCAGAAATTCCTGCAGATTCCTTCACCCCAAGAGCTGCACAAAGCAGGATCTGATTCTCACCTGCTCTGTCCGTCCCTGTAAGGAACCGGGTATTTTCCAGCACTTAAATTTTTTAGCCAAAATGTCCCGAGGAGAGATCCCCACACAGTCAAGCAAACAACCTCTCCTCTGAGACATCCACCTCTGCATTTATCCTGGAGCAATGTTTGTAATGATGCCCTGGCAGATTTCCTCACACAGATGTTATGCATGAGATGAGACTAAGCATGTTCTTGGTAATGCGACCTGTCAGTCTTAAATCTCCTAGATTGAACAGATATGTTTGCACTCTCTGAAACACGCATGCAAAAAAAGCTCTAGGGTAATAAAAGAACAGTCTTGTGCCAATACTTGAGGGGGCAGGGAGCATTTTTATCACACAGGGTCGCTCTGGGCACACAGAAACCCAAAGGAAGCCCATTTCAAAACCAACGTGTTGTTGCTGCCCTAAGGGACGATCCTGTATGGCCTAGGCTGTCCATGGAGTGGACTCAGGGCTGGAGGGAATGGAGGCAGAGCTCATTGCCTGCCCAGTGGGAGATGCTGCACCAAACTGTGCACATTCCTTCCACCCTCCCTGTCCCCAGGATCCCTGTTTAGGGATCAGATGTGCCTGGAGAAAGGAAGACATTTGGCCCCATATCTGGAGGTTTGGATTTAGGGTCAGATTTGCTGGATCATGCAGCATCCTCAAATGCACTACAGTGTTCTGAAACACGTCATTGTCACTGTCTCAGCTTTTGCACTGTGTCTACCTTGAACAGCCACCCTGTCCCCTCTGGAAGTGAGCTACCACGGTCAGAAGAGGCCTTTGGGGAACCAACACTTGTATTTTGTGTATTTTCAAATTCAAAATCCATCTGTGAAAAACCTGAAATTATATTCCTGTTGTGCAAAATGCTCCAAATTACATTTTCTACCTGGAAGCTTTAATGAAGGATAATGAAATGCCACTGGTCACAGACACGCCCCCTGAAATCTCAGTTTGATATAAACTTACATGTAGTGGATGAGGATATTAAAACACGCACTAGGAGACAGAAAAATAAGAGCTCTACAGTCTGGGAAAGAGCAGCACAGAAAAGACTGACCCACTCATGTAATTTCTCTTTTCTAGTTTATTACAGCAATTCCTAGAATTTAAAAAGATGTGAGAAATCTTTATTAAAAGATGACATAAAAAGTCAAAACCTTTTCTGAAGCTGACTTTAGTCAGATGGGCAAATTAGGAGTTTTGAAATATTCAGTCTTTAAAGATGGATGTTTCCACTAATTTTTGTATCATGAACTTAAATGCCTCCCTACAGATTTGATATAGTTCTTCAGTAATGACTGCTGATAAAATTCTGAAAAAAAATCATTGGACAAAGTCTTTAAACTAAAACCTGCCCCTAGATAATTGCTATAACAGTCTTCAGAAACAGGTGATTATTCTTTAGAAAATTAAATTTCAACTCATGGATTTATATAAAATACTACCATTTGTTGAAACCTGAATTTACACACGGCATAACAAAATGTCTTCCTGGGACAGGCTGATAAATATGGGTTAGCTTGGACAAAATTTTATTGTGGCCAAAAGTAAACACTAGGCATATACTTAATTATCTATATTTAGAATTTGCATCTTACCTATACAGGACTTTTTAGATTTTCCTGACCCTACTGACATCTCACAACCTTTAGTAATATAACACTTTAAGAAAATAATGTTCTCAGTTCCTTTTAGTAGCAGTGCAGTCAGAGTGGGCGACTGACCCTATAAACTCTGGATTGTTTTTCACACAGCATAAGAAGTGGAAAGTTGTGAGGTTTTTGCTGGTTCTGAATGGGCTTTTTCCTCTCCAGATACTTCCCTAATGATCTGTGAGCATAAATCAGCTGGGACTCACAGCAATACTGCTGAAGAGCAGATCTTTTTCTTAGGACTTGGCAAGACTGGTTTAAACACCAGATGGATCCAAAATAATAATTGGAAGAAAAACAGTATCTTCTTCCACTGGTCCCCCACAATCTTTTTCCTGTCTCACACACACACCTACACTCTTACAGTCACATGCTGAGTGCTGCTCTTGGTAGGATTCTGGAGCACCAAGTGCTTTCCATTAAATGCGTCCGGAGATTTGCTCTGTTGTGATGCTTCCTTCACCAGTTGTGTTTCAGAGAGATTGGCTTTGTTTAGCTGGGTTACCTGGAGCGGCCAAGCTCTCCAGTCAGTCTTCCAGGTGCTACTGGTACAATACATGAAATGGACTGCAAACCAGTGGTGTAAACCCTTGTGGCACTGGGAAAGTCGGCTGGTGCTACCATGCCCAGACTCACTGTCCCTACATCTGTTTTCCAGTTCCCCTGGCAAAGTCACACTCGCTTGAGCCTGGAGGGGCAAAGCTACTCTAATTGTATCTGTCTTAAATAGCAAATCCTCTTCCAACCTGTCCATTTTTATAAATGTCACATCTTCTGTATGGATGACCTTTTCCTTTCCTATCTGACTTGGTAGGGGGAGAAATGAAGTCCGGGATTTGGCGAATGGCAACGCAGTAGCTCTGGGATGGCATATCCTGTGGAAATGCAGTGCAGCCACTCTTTCCAGGCTCCTCACTACAGGGCTGGATTGCAAGTATGTCTGGCAGAACAATACGAATGGATGACACAGTCAAAAGCTGAGAGAAGCTGGTGCAAACCGGCACATTACATTTTTAAGCATCCTTTACAAAAGCTCACAGATCAGCTTATTGCAGGACCAGCCTGCTGACTAACAGAAATTTATCAAACTAGTGATTAAACACCCACAAACAAAGCAAGCCAGGGGGCATTTTTTTTCCTTAATGGAAAATCTCTCCAAGCATCTACAGGCTCAAGTGTCACTTGAGTGTTCCCCACAAGGATTTGTGGATCTGATAGAGCTGATGAAGGTGTGTGGTGACTGTACAGAGAGCTCATTGCAGATACATCTCCTGAAATCCCTTCAGCATGCTTATGACCATGAGAGAGCATCTTGCATGGCACCAGTGTAAGGGGAGCACATCCAGTGTCAGAAAGGACCTACAGTGAACAGACCTACAGTGCAGACACCGAAAAGTCCCAGCTGGACAGGCCGTACGGGGCAGTAGATCAGCATGTGGGCACAGGGCTGCTGTTCATTTCATGGATTAGCCACGTTGCTGCCTGGCTGGTCTGTGTGCTGGCTGCCCCTCCAAGGCTACAAAGGAGGTAACTACAGGAAAACAGCGGCATTGCTGCCCTTTCAGTCTATTTTCAGACCATTTTCCCTGCAGTTAGAGAGCAGGAGTAGAGCAGACATTTTTATCGCTTGAGCCCAGAGATAATAAACATAGCGATTAAACAATTCAATACTTTTAGGGCTTTGTGGTTTTTTTTAATTTAACACAAATGACTCTTAAGTTCTAATTTTAACACAAATGACTCTTCATTTCCAATTTGTCCCCAACACAGCAACAATCAGCTCCCAGTACTGCATGAAATATGTCTTTTCTCAAGCTGTGCTAACAGTTAAAAAATCATCACTCCTTAGGCAGTGGTTTCAGACAATACCATTCTGGTTTTTCCCTTGAGGATCAAGATAAACAGATTTTCTAATGATTCCCCATAGAAACTTCAAGTAGTGAAGCTAATCCTTAGTCAGCTTGTCTGCTCCTGTGGCTTTTGTGTAGCAAATTAAGACACAGAAATGATGTTTTTAATTGTGTCTGTGCAATAGAAGTTGTGATACTGGGATCTCCAGCCATTCTTCCTGTGCTTTTAGGAATCCACCACTACACATGGAAAGGTGATCCTTGTTTCTCCACCTTCCTATTGTCATTTCCAAAGATATCAACTACTTTTGTTTTCTAAACTCTAAGGTACCACAAACTGTTATCTTGCTTAACTTTCATGGTGGCCCACAGTATAAGTGACAGATGAAAGAGGAACAAATCTATCCAAAGGCATTTTTTTTCTGAAAAGTGAGTCTTGTAAGTTTACCACGTTCTGAGGTCTGTTTTCCCTAAGGCATTGATGGGAGTTAAATGTTGATTTCCAGCACCCCTTGGATGCATGCCCAAAGCCTTGGGCTGCTCATGAGCAGTTCTGCAAATCAAGTATTTTACTTCCTTTGCTTTGATATCAAGCGCCTGAAAGCAAACAGCTGCTTTCTGGGAAGACTGTGTGTTTTGCTGGACACAGAGCAACACCTTTTTCCTATTCCATTTCAGGGAAACACTCTCACTTGCATCCGAATTTCAGAGCTGAGCTTGACCCAGACGGAATTTCCTATTGGTTTTGTCTTTTATCATGGTAATGCCCCCACATAGCCACATTCTCCGTTGGTATTTGGGTACCTCGTGGTCCTCTCTCTCTCTTTTCCTTTCGTTGAGCTGCTCAGCTCCGCAACCAGCCACAAAGTTGTCACAACAAAGCTGTTCTTAGAGGCTAAAGGAGATAGAGATATTCACCTTTTTCTTATATTAAAAGGCTGTAACACTAAAAACTAAAAGGGCTTTTCTAAAATAGCCACTGCTCTAAACAGTCACTTGGAATTAAAGGATTTAATTTCCCTGTTTGATGGGAACAGTGACAGATAGGACTGATTTGTTATCTTTGTGTGTGCTGCACCTAAAAAAGGTGAGGGCTGCTTTGGGCAGTTTCTGGAGCCAGAGCAGTTGGGTCCGAGCCAGCACAGAGCAGCCGGAGACAGCCCGGATGCCTCCACAGTCCCGGGACTCCTGCCCAGCAGGTTGCTGGAACTGCCTTCCTTGGGGAATTGCAAGAGGCTCAGCTCTCACACAGCCTGCAAAAAAACGGAGGAGTATCCAAGAAATCTCCAAGACCAGCCCTCTTACCCATGACATTACAGGAACAACAAATTCTTCTTGCTGGAATATTTGCAAACACTCTCTTTTAGGCTACACTAGACATAAACAAGCTCAGGAAGAACCTCTAGGTTTTGCATAAGGCTGAAGCCAGTCAGACATCAAAATGGAAACACATGTTTCTATAAAGAAATTTAAGATCACATCATATTCAGGCTTCCAGAATCCAAATTATATTTTTATAGTTTGAAAATAGCCACACACAAATCATAAAATCATATATTGGTTTGGGTTGGAAGGGTCCTTAAAGATCATCTGGTTCCAACCCCTCTGCCATGGGCTGGGACACCTTCCACTAGACCAGATTGCCCAAAGCCCCATCTAACCTGGTCCTGAACACATCCAGGGATGGGGCATCTACAACTTCTCTGGGCAGACTGTTCCAGTGCCTCACTGCCCTCACGGTAAATAATTCATAGCTTGCCAAAGGAAGTTGTGAATGGTAAACCACAATTTTTATTAGGAAGCTGCTATGGGTGTGCCACCATTCTCTTTATACCCCAATGACCAACCTGTCAGCCCTCTGACCACAGCCTGCACCAACCTCCCTTGAAGTCTGGCAGACCAGTTCAGCCTCATGTTTAGCACAGGCAAGCATGGCATTTGGGATGTGATGCCTGTTCCTTTAAAATGTGTTTGGTTTGGGGGTTTTTTTGTTTTGTTTTGTTTTGTTTTTAAATTTTAAATGTGTTAAATTTAAACTATTCTGGCTAAAATTGTGAAGACAGCTCCCTTGCAAGAAAGCAGGGAAGGTTTCAGCTGAATTTTCTGTTCCATTCCGCTGAGTGATGGTAGGAGGAAATATTTTGGTTAGTCTGTTACACTAAAACCTCTAGTGTTTCTTGCTTTACGGTAGTGAAATGTTGAGAGAGGAAGTGTCCTCCATTGTAAATGATTTGTGCTATCATTTTCCAATGAAAATGGATAGATAACTGATTTTGCCATTATAAGTCATTTTGATTACTTACTCTTTCTGGATATCATAACTTATATACATTTATATTAAAAAGAGGGTATATCAGAGAAAATGGGGGCCTCGCAGACACACTCAGAGGCTAAGCAGTAAAAAACACGTCCTTGCAGACAGTGCATTAGCGGGCCTGATGGGTGTCTTTTGTAATGCCCACAGATTGTGCCATCCCATTTTATAATAAATTACTACTCTGTGCATTTTATTAACAAATCTGAGCAGAAGAGTATATCCTGCCATTACATTTCAAGCTCTGTGCATACATTACTTTCCTGACACCCCAGAGCTGCTCTCACTTTTTAATGCAAATGCTTTGTGCTGCTGATCAATGACACATTCTCTTACCCTGTTTTTCTAAGAAAAGGAGGTATGGGATGGTCTTATCTCTGAGTGCCCACATAATTAGTTTTAATCCAAAGGACCACACCTCAGGAAGGAGTTGATGCCTCAAAGCCTGTGAAAACTTGTGGAAGAGTGGAAGGCGGACAGGCAGCAGAAGGATGGAGAAGAACTGTCCTACAGGCAGCCAGTGCAGGCCACTGCTCCATCCACACTTGCATAATTCTGCTGAGACATGTGGGGGAAAACACAGGAGCCAAAAATCCAAATCTGTTGGAAAGCAGGCTTCCTTGGATCTGTTACCAACTGAACAGCTTAAATTGCTATGGGGTAATCATCATGCTGCTGTAATAGGAATTAATCAAAAGGGCATGGGAAGCTTTCTGAAGACTTTGATTCTTACAGCTGTTGAAATCTAAGTGAATCACTCCCATTCTCCATAAGGTATGTATTTTGACACATATGGTCTCATCCCTGGGCTTCAGACAAAGCTGGCTACTCTTTAGCGAGCAGCCACAGATGATATATTTATTTTTTAATTTTTCTCTGGAGGTGGATATAATCTCAGGAAATTTATATATAGATCTTAGAAGACTGTAAACTGTCCAGCAGAAATACAATGCAACCTTTGCAAAACCTCCTAGGTGAAGGAGGAATAGAAAACCCATAATAAGCTGATTTCCAAGTATTTGCTTTTTTTTCCCCCCTGAGATGATGGCAGTAAAAAAAAAAATACCAAGAGAAGTAAAAGTTTGAAAAAATTAAGAAGCGAGAGATAGCATAAGACGTAGTAAAAATATTTCTCATTTACTCAAGAATTAATAAAAAACAAAGCAGAAAAGATGATGTTAAGAGAACTAGAATGAAAAAACCCTGCTTGTAACCACCCACCAAAGACAGAACTGCTCAGTGTTATCCCAGCAGGAACCCTGCTGTTCTGTTCCAACCACATTTGGCTCCAGGACTGGATGTGTACAGAAAATGTTAAGTCAGGACCCACGTTTCAGCTGCTCAAAAGGGGGCCATGAGGCTGGAGGATCACTGTCTCTGGTCCTCTGCAAACATTGGCAATCCTGCGTGGCCAGTGCAAGTGGTGTTTGGTACAGCCAGTCCCACAGCACTCCCAGGCATCACCATCCCTCCTGCACAGCTTTGAAGCACATCCTTGCAGCCTGATAACTTGTTTAAGAATAAAAACAGCTTTAAGAGGCACCGTGCCGAGGGGGAGCCTCAGCTGCATCTACCACTCAGCTGTGTCAAAGCATGGAGAGAGAAGCCCAGTGACACCTTTGCAACCCCAGCACGCTGTGTCCTGTAACTCACCTTTCCCTCCCAGACTGATGACAAAGGACTTTCCCTCTTTACAAATTCATACCACAGGTCTGGGTTAGGTGCAAGTCAACATCCCAGTGTAGATAAAATGCAAATATATTTTCATTTTTCATTTGCAAATGTCCTTGAAGCTCCTAAACCAAAAAATTCTCGATAAAATTCACTTCTTGTCATGTGCTTAAGATGTTCCCTCACTCGCTGTACTAGTAATTTTGCACAGAAGTACCCTGAGACAGAGAAACATTCAAATGATAGAAGAAATCATTTCAAAAGATTGTTTCAGGGTTGGGATATGGACTATATTGCATATTATGCCATATCAGGTGCAAATTATTAATCTGTGCCACCCCAAATTGCAGCATTAGTGTTGAGAGAGGTGATTAATATTTAAATTCTTATTTAGATTAAATTGACGCAAATAACATCTCTTTCTCAAGTACTGGAATGTTGTTTTTTATGGTATTTCTGGAGACTACCAAGGGAAGTTTCTTTTGGTAGACTACGAGAAAAAGACTAAATATATTGAATTGCTAAAGTCTCTCATACAGTTTTTTTATGTGTTTTTCTGAGTGGGTTTTTTCCCCAGTATTGCCCCTTCTCTTTCTACTGTTAATCTGCCCCTTTGAAAAGGTAAGGTTTCACAGCTGCATCTTTGTTGAAAGTAAGTATTCCTGTGTTTTCTCTTCCATACCTGAAGTAGAAACAGCTTTAGGGAATGTGAAGAAGAGCCAGGAGAAAGGACAGTAAATCACCATGTGTTTCATCCCATATATATATAAGAGTGGCAAAGTGGATGAAATGCAATTACATTGCAGCTTTGGTCACTGGCCCAGGCAGTACAGCAAGCATTGCCTGCTCAGGTCACAACATCGTGGAATCCTGGAAGGTAGGAAGGGACCGGTAGAGGACATCCAGTCCAGCCTCCTGCCCAAATCAGGGTCAACCATTGGATCACACCAGGTGCCTCAGGGCTATATCTGGTCAGGTCATAAGAACTTCCAAGGATGGAGGTGACAGAACCTCTCTGGATAACCTGAGTCACAGCTTTTCCTGTGATACCTGTGGGGTAGCAGAGTTCTTCCCTGTAATGGCAACTCCACTGCTATGACACGGCCATACTCTGAAGTCCTTGCCCCCAAGCAAAGCCTTATGGGCTCATGAGAGGTTTTGATGGCTTTCCCTCTGCTGGTCTGTTGGCTCTTGCACACTGAACACAAGAGCCAGGGTTTCCCCCAGCCCTTGCTGTGACTCAGTTTACACTGTGTATTTACGCCGTGCCGTGGGACAAGCTCTCCGCAGCCCCGAAGCACAGCAGGATGGCAGCTGCCACTTCTCCTGACAGAAGAAGAGCCCTCCCACATGGCCGCTTCCCAGACTCCTTATCAAAGCCTTCCCACACATGTAACTAGTGAGCCAATTTTCACCTCTGCACCCATTATCTTGAAGCAGAAAAGTGACGTCACTCTGTGACACGACATGAAATAGCTGGAGTAGAGTCTCTGTCTCAATTGCCTACGTCTACTGAGGTGGTAGCCTAAATTAGAGAAACTGCAAAATGCCTTTTCAATATTAGACCAGCTGAATCAGAGTAGGAAAATCAGCTTCTCACAGCTCAGAGTGGGTATGCTTACCTCCCTGCATTCCCCTCTGGGGCCAAAACAGGTGTTTCTTACTAATGAAATTGCTGAGAACAGAATTAAAATTATACATATACACAGAGAATTGAACAGGGTAAAAAAAAAGTGGTTAAAAGAAACGTGATCACTCAAGAAAATCTGCAATTTTTGATACAGCTATTTCTATGGCCCCTGTTTTGGTTTGGCTTTTCTCCCCTTTCTCCCTAGAGAGACCTGACCTCCTTCATTAAACCACATGGGATACAATTACAGAATCAAAATCTTGAACATTTCCAGTCTCCCATGCACTATGACATTCTTGGACTTCACATAAAGAGCATTTGTTGAGTGATGTTTTTTGGTCCCATTCAGATTTCAGCACCCTCTGATCAGTGTGTACGGTCTCAAGAGGCACATGTCAGGATGTCACAGCCAGCACAAACTTTCCTATTCCCCCTGCAAGGAAATTTCCTCATTAGGAGAGCATGCAGGCATCAGAAAAGGGCCAACCACCCCTGATGACTTTCCTTGTTGTGAAACACAGGGATACTTTTGTCAAAAGAGCTCTGTAGGAACTCTGAGTTGTGAAGTTTTACTGCCGCTTTTTGCAGCCCAGAAGAACACCAGGGTTTTCGTGACTGGTACATGAAGGTACACAAGCATGGCATCAACACCCATGAAAAAAATGACATGTTTAACTGCCAATCCCAACCCTTCATAATTCCAGAGCTGATTTAATCATCTGAGCCAATGGTTTCAGGGCCAAATTAAATGACAAAGGTGGGAGAGGGGCCCAGTGCTGATTCCCTAAATAGCACAAATTGTTCTGACCTGTCACAGTAGATCAGGATGAAGGCTTTAGGCTAGCGAGATAGCCATGGAGATCAAATAGGGATGAGGGTACAGGAGAACTAATGTGTATTTCATCCCAGACACTCTACTGTGACAAGACCTTTAAAAATCTTTTTCTAAAAGTTATTTGAGGTGTTTCTAGGGACGAAGCGAGGGAGTAGCCATCAGATCCACATGATCTTGCCCTGAGTCCTACACTATACACCCCCAGCACCCCTAGCAGGAGCCAGGTAATGACCACAATACTGGCTGCCATCCCATCTCTGCCCCATCTTGGCTGGCAGAAAGGTCCCTGGGGAGGGAGGATGACACTATGGTCCCAGGGCACTGCTGGCACAGGAGGGGCCAGAAGGACACTGTCATGGCAGGTCCATGGTCAGCATATGCCATCTCAGCAGATGTCATCTCACCAGTGATACTGAGAAAATGAGGAAACTGAAAGGGAACGCGCAAGCTAAAGAAATTTGAGAAGTGATGTGGGACATGCTGTTTCCCTCACTGGTGAAACATTCAGAACATTGATTCAGGCTGTGCATGTGCCAAGCTCAGGGTTAGGGTTGTTTCCTCTTGCCTCTCCAGGGCTGCTGTGCCCAGCGGCTATATGGGCTGGACATCCTAGATCTCCCTGTGCTGCTTGATAGCCCTTTCACAAACCATTTTTCTTCTCTAACCCCAGGCCGTTCATCCTTATGTTAATAAAAAGAGTAATATCAGTGTTTGGAAAACTGCTTCTGTGCCCACAAACAATAACCTCATCAGCTCACTGAACAGGAGCTTAGCAATTATCCTCCAAACAAGATTAATCGAAAGCAAAGGCACTAAGCTCAGATTCTCAGTGTGTCATATTTATGTAAATATCTGAGTAAAATAATCATCAGCACTGCTCTGAGAGGTGAGGAGAAGGGGGAGAGCTGAGGACAGAGTGCTGGCAAGGCATCTACAAACCTCACAACCTGAAGCAGCAAAAATATCAAAGTGCCATGAGGAGGATGGATTTGGGTTCTCCAATCGCTTCACGTTCCGTTGAACATGATATTTGTGCTTTGATGTTTTTGAGTATTGGGGGCAAAGTCCCACCTGGGGTAAAGGTTAAAAGAATCAGTGACTGGAAAACTCTGTTGCTGAGAGACAGAGCTTTGGAGACAGGTGCTGGGACTGCCCTAAACCAAGTGGGTTGGATGAGGGAAGGGACAGGAAATCAAGGCTTTCTGGAGCACTGTCTACCCGCAAAGGCTCTGCTGAAACGCTCACTTGTTCACTTATCCTTACTATTCTTGTGTGAGACTTCTGGGATACAATCTTTTAGGGCTTATTTAGTATTTCCCTACTTCCATGCAGTTACCTTGCTAGGGCTTCAACACATAGCAAATACATGGGGGAACTGAATGGCCATAAGTCAACTGCTTCAGGGCCATCTTTACACAGGAGGAGTTATCGCAGCTTCCCTCCCACCTTAGCAAGAAATTTGAGCAGAAACCTTGGGTTTGGTCATTAATGGAAAGCAATAGAACTTGTTTTTCTGTGCAAGCAAAGTTAATCCATACCAGTTTTCTGGAGTGGTGGTTATGTGAGCAGAATATAGCTCTGAAAGTCAGTCCTCAGCACATGGAGGTTGCTTAAGAAGTCAGTTTAGCCAGACCTTGCTGCCTGTGAGTGCTGCTAATTGTTGTCCTGAGTTTTGCAGTTTTTCAGTGTTTCTCTTTGCTGTGGTACTTTCTCACACATTCTGCTGTAAACATGGCCATGGTTTCTTGCTAACTATCTATGTTTTGTTAACTGTTCTTGTTGTTTGTCATTCCATTCTCCTGGGCAGAGAAATATGATAGACAGATGCTTTGAGCAGAGTGATTGAAGAGAATGTGATTTCTACCTCCAATCCACAGTGATTTGTAAAAACATATAAATAAAGGTCAGAGGGTTCTGCCCTCTCTCTTTTTGCCCTCTCTTTTGCTCGCTCTCTGTGGTCTCTCATTTTGGCTCTCCTTTTGGCTCTTCGGCCTGGTCGGTCCATCCGTGCTACAGCTAATCCTGCTAGTTCTGAGCTCAGGTACAGAACTTACTACAGTGACCTGTGTGAAAACATGCAGTAATGCAATTCAGTTCTGGAAACTCTGTGGCCAATTTGTACATTTTCAAAATTGAGTTACCATCATTTAGCATCTAGTTATTTATGTCCCTGAGGAAAACGTTTTATTACTATAGAGTAAAGGTATTCAGATTTTAAAGGCAGAAGAACAAATGAGCCAACTAATAGTTCAGAAAAATGATCTTCCCAGCTTGCCTTGAATGATACTGCAAAATTATTATAATGGAAAAAGCATTAGAGGACCTTGATTAAACATGATCCTTCAGGGCTAAGGAATCTAATTTTCCTGCATGCAGATACAGTTCATTCAATCCTGCAAGATTTCATAACACATGGAGACATCAGTTTTTCCAGCAGAATTAAGCAGGGCAGTTAAAACGCTACTCTACTGCTGCACCACCGAAAAATGGAGTTGAAAAGAATAATTTCATAGGGATAGGTAGTCCATTTCTAATCAAGGATCAGCCAGTCTTACAGTACACCTGCTATGAATTAACGCTTCCCTCTGCATCAGCCCAGGCTGCTCCAGGGACACTGCTACATCTGGACCAGGCTTAAAAACAAGCGGTTCCTTTACAAGTGGTTTCTCTCTTTGCAGGAGTGTGAATTAATGAAGACCAAACTGCTTCACTTGTTAACCATTTTTTAGTGAGCAGCCACAATCAAATGGTTTCAAAAAACAAGAGTAACCAAATTCACTCATGGGCAGTCTGAAGAAGTAGGTTTGCTCACTTCTGAGACACCAATATTAAGCAAGTTGCTCTCCAGCCGCAGTCAGCTGGTGCCAGCCATGGGCTTTGGAGGAATGTCAGTGCAGTCTCTGTGAGTGCTTTGAGCTGAGACACAGTCCCATGCAGAAGATGTAACAAAGCAGAGACAGTGAAGGAGCAGATGCTCCAGAAGACTCTCTGCCTGCTGTGACTGGTCTTTCAAAGCACACACACGGGGTGTGCAAAAGAGGCAATGACAGTCACATGCAGATGTGTCACCGTAAGGATGTGCTACAGAGCAAGCCAACACTAATGACCTGCTGGTGCTTTTCAACCAAGCCTGGTGAACAGACCCTTGTGCAGCAGTTTGTCAGTGGTGGGAAGCCTTGTGGACAGAGGCAGCAGGAGCAGGTTTGGTCTGCTGCATGTGATGCGGTTGGAATACGGGTAATTCAAAACAGGCATGAGACTCGGATAAATAAATTTGCTATTTATGAGTAACAACCCTCTCCACAGCACAAAGCCTGGATGGACAGTTTTATGAAGTCTGGCCTGTCAGTGATTTTACTTCTATTTAAATAGACTGAGCTGCTCAAAAATAATAAAAAAAATGATGATGCTACAAAGCCAATGCTCAGTACCTCTAGAGAGTTTATCTGGTGCTCCTACCACTGCTGGGTGCTGTCAGAGTGAGACTTTTACCCACTTGTGTCTTATGTGCTGAGTTTATTATATCTTCACAGTTCATGGAGTAGTTAAATTACTTTCTCAGGATCACATAACTCATCTTTGTCAGAACTGAGACAAGAAGCCAGGTGTTCTCTTTGCCACTGCAGACTTCAGGCCCTAATAGCTAGATTTTGTGTTTCCCTCTTTACTATATTCTACTGGATGAAATGTACAAGCAATTCATCCTGTATTATATGCAGGAAAGAAAGCAGAAATTTGAATAGTTGCCATCTGCTGGAGATGCTTTGATTTATTTCTTTCCAGCCTCAGCTGAAGATCAAACAAGCTCTAGAGAGAAACATTTCCTTAGGTTGTTGTACTGTGTGCATCTCTGCTCAATGCTAAACTAAGTCACAAGAATATGGGCAGAGAACTTTCCCTTTCTTCACCAGAATAATTTATACCTTTAATTCAGTAGTTACAATCAGCCATCCAAAATGTATTGTTGCCTCTACTGGCATCAGTTTTTCTCTCAACTAGCACAAAATATGAAATTGAATAAAACAATTACGCTTTGTAGTTCCCTGTCTGACTTATTGTGTTTTCCCAGAAAGGAACTCTCTATCCATTAGAAGCATACCCCTATCTTTCTTCAAAGTGTCACACAGACAACAATAATGTTGTGGCATTTCACCCCATCTGTCTACATTTTTAGAAAGATTTGTCCTTTATGTATTTTCATTTCCTATCCAAGTCCAAAGCCATATAACTCTTCAGTTAATTACTGCTACTGTTTCCTTCTGATTATATAATTACTTTCCTTGTCTACGTAGTTGTCCTTTCATTTGCAGTTTCCATGTTGATTAAATACAAAGTACTATGTCACTGCTAATTTTACTTCAAAGAGGGACTTTCACATTAGAACAAATAAAAAAGACCCCAGCATCGATATCTATGCATAAAATAATTTACTTTTCCATTAATTTTCTGTACTCTCTCATCCTCGTTGGTGTTACTGGAGATCTTTGGGTTTTGAATTGACTATGTTTCTTTGCACCCATATTTGTTTTTGGCTCAGGTCCTGAGTACTGGTAATAGCTGAGAGAGGTAATTGATGGACCTAAAGGAGAGTTTCTGACCGAGTCCTACCCAGAGGCTTAAAGGTTTAGTGTATGTCCTACCAAACAGGGAAAACAATGTCAGTAGTTAGATCAGGAAATAATCAAGAATTATGCAGTTTATGTGTAGCTGAGGTTGTAAGACCCACAGGCTTTGGGAGAGAATAACACCATCCTGTTTCACTCTGCCTGGGTCATTGCCTAAGGACCAGGCAACCCAAAATAACCCTCCTAAATTAAAGTGCCACATAATCCTACTACTGCAGATGGGTGTAGTAGAGAGAGAAAAGACCTAACCTCTGCCCAGACATTCCCTACATGCTAACCTAGTTGCTTTCTGTTTTCAGAAGAGACTTGGGGTGAGTTGGGGTTCCCAGGCCCTGTGTGGAAGGTTGGCTGTCAGTCCCTGCCCCCAGCTCCTCTCACCACCTCCTTTCCAGAGTGCTCTCACAAGCCATGACACCCCTACCCACAGATACAGGATGAGGAACCCAGCTGGCTCCTGTGTTACCCTACAAGATACCAAAGGGGAATCTTGGCAAGGCGCTTCCTGCCTCTGCGCAGCCAGCCATGCCTTGCAGGGGAACCCATTTTTCCTTACATTAAACATCTTTGCAGCAATGAGAAAAAACATGCAGAGCTTTGATCCAATGTTGCTTCCCATCTGCACCACTGACACGCTGAGGAGCCCCATGCCAGATGGTTGTTTCACCAGGAACTGTGCCAATGCAAAGCGCAAAGAGAGTTCCTGTCCTCAGATACGTCAAGAAATAGCATTGAGATAAAAGGATGTCGGTCCAGGCAATCATGAAGAATCCTGGCACTCCAACAAATTAACTGTTGGCAGTTTCAGGTATGTCAGGCATTTGTAGGCAGTAGAGAAGGGAGATCTGCTTGTGTAGACCTTTGAAAGGTAGGTGCTATTCATGGCTTTTAAGCAGCACAAAGACAAAGCAGTGCAGGCAACATCAAAAATTCTCCACACTTGTCATCCTTTAGCCAGGACTGCTAGGAAAAATCAGGCCTTCATTCTCAAGACATTGAAATAATGGAGATCTTTAAAATCTACAGTGTGTTTCCAACTGAAAATCAGTGAACACAAGGAGAGGATTCTAACAGCACAACATCCAAGCCAGAATCAGAACCTGTGTACACTTGGGTCCAACCACAGCGTCTCTCCTTTCCTCTTGTCTCCAGTATTTCCCTTCATTTTCTTGTCTTTGGGGTAAAAATCACAACATCATTTACGACAATTCTTTGCACTCCTAGGAGACCTGATTCGTTGCATTAAATGCTTTAATGAAATTTGGAACAGTGCTTCTTACCACCAAAATTCAAAATCATAACCTACAAGAATGAAACAATTTCAAGGGAGCCTCAGGACAAAAGTATTCAACTGAATCTTTCAAAAAATACCCTACACATTCCATTCTTTCCTCCAAAATAATTGTCAGGCAGCAATGCCATCATATTGTGTTCAATCAAACACAGCAGTGACAAATCTACCTGCAATAGAAAATAAACTTAAGAATTCAAGCCAAAATTGAAGATGTTCTTTCTTAGTCCTTGCCTTAAATTTCCATTTTCTCTGTCAGATTTAAACTCACTGTGAATGATTACAGTAACTTGGAGGCATTCATTTGCTTAATCAGTGCAAAATTCCCAGGAGGAAAAATGGCAGAACTACAGCACGGATGAAGACAGAGTGTGGGTGACCAGCAGTGAGCTGTCCACATCCCACATGTACACATTAATTTAAAATTCTGCAAGAAATTCTGATCAGAGTATTAATTGTCCATGTTTTAAATATTATAATTAAGTCATTGCTTTTCATCTCCTGTGAAGTGAGAAAGTGTTGTCACTTCAAATCACTCTAGCTTTGTGCCAGAGATTTCTAGCAGATGTGAATCTGTGATGTTAATGTTTGCATTTGTATTCACTCAGCAAACAGCCAAAATGTTCACCTTCTATGAATATTCAGTCTATAAAAATTCAGACAGCATTTTTCACTTGCAGGACAATAATTGAAATAATTTATTCACCAGAAGAGCTGAAACGCACATAGCTGAGTTAGCCGAGTTATCTATCTATCTATCTCCTTGGACAACTTGATAAACTGCAAAAGAAAGATGCAAAAAACATCTTAAAACATTTAATCTAGTGTGAACTTCTCTCAGGACTGGTCCTGGGCAAATATGATAGCAGACAGCAGATAGGAGATACACAAGCTTTTAAAGACTTCATTTTCCACTGGAAAGGAACACAGAATGCTATGTTAGTGCTTTAAATCTTACAAAACAGTGGAAATTTGCAGCTAGAGATTAAAACAACGGAAAAGTGGTGGCAAATCACAGATAACTTTGCAGGATAACTTTGCAGTGGTGCACAACAGGGAACCGCAAGTGCGTCTAACATAGGGTTATGGCAAGTTGATGGTACCATACCAAGCTTTGCTTTCAGGGAAAGAGCAGTTGTGTTTCCAAAACCTCTGTGGGCACCAAGGAAGAGTACCTTCCATCACAGGGGGAGCTTCATGCTAGCTCTGCTAATATCGCTGCTGCAAGCATGTAATCATCAGCTCAACCTTTCTCTGAGTACCACTGTCTGTGCTATCAGCCTTTGCAGTCCTAACCTGCACCCACAGCTCAACTCTGCAGCTGAACTGTCAGTATGACTTTAGTTCAAGGCAGTGACCTAGGACTCTCAGCAAATTGAGTGAATTAACATCCTAAGATATCATCATTCACTCTAATTTGACAAGGTAGATTTTTACCCAGCATAGCAGGCTGTCCATAGCTTTCTGGAGGTCGCCTGGGGCATTGGGAACTGGTGTCCCCAGGGTGAAGTAAAAGCCAGAAGTACATGCTGATAAAGGAGCTGACAAAGCAGAAGTCAAATGCAATTAATATGCATCAGAAAAAGCTTTTCTAGGAGAGATAGGAAACTATTAATGCTACTGCAGAAGCAATTGCTCTTGCCTCATCTATGGTGCAGTCCACATCCCTGGGCACTTTGAACTGTCTAAGAGAATTCAAACCAAGTTAGAATAAAATCTATGAACATAACAAGTGGAGACATTTTTTATTGGGGGTCTGAAAATCTGGGCTAAACTGGCCTAGAAAAACATCTTTGATTCTTTTCATGTGGAGTTTTTCCAGCAAGAACAGTCTGGCACATTTGCCTGCCACACCAGGGGGCATGATGCTGTGGTCCCAGGGAGTCCCTTCCAGCCCTCTGTTCAAAGCATTGTGGTTCTGGAGTGTCCATCTGAGGCAGTAACTCAGTGACAGAAAGAATTAATTCTTAAGAATAAGAAGACGAGCGTCAACACTGAACCATGTTGGAAGTAACGCTTTATTCTAAGAAGCTCGATCTCCTGCATGCAAAAGCCAGAGATTTCAAGGATGATACAAAGATGCTGAGGGGGAAAGGACTCCCCCGTTCCCTCTGGCTGCCTGAGAGAAACCCTACAGAATTCTGCATTATTCAGATACAAAATGCAGTTCCACTAATAAACTTTTTAGCATCAAAGGGCAATGTTACCAGCAGTCTGCAAGCAAGTTGCACTGATTACAGAGTAATTTTCTTGTGAGGCAACTGACTTAAAAATAAATAATTAAAAAAATGCAAAGCTGTCTTTCAAGGTGGATGAGTTTGTTCCCTTTTTGCAAATCCTGTGGTGAGTTCCAGCAGGACAAACAAGGACCAAACAACAAGAAAAAGCACCCTTCTTAGTTACCAGCAACATGATCCCTCCATATGCAAAGTGGCTGTGGCAGAGCATTGGGGCATATCCCTGAATTATCAGGGGCATCCACAGATACCAACTGCTTGATTCTGATTCTGTCTTGTGAGAGTGCGATCTGACAATGTGCTAGTGGGATGGACCTACTCTGATCCCTTGTGTCAGGCTCTTCAGGAGCAGACAATTGGGAAGTGCTACCTGAAGCAGCTGGGACAGTAGACATAACTGGCATATCCCTCTAGATAAGATTTTTAGGACTAATGCAGCTGGGATGGATTCACACTGGTGATTTCTGTGAGAGATTACAATGAGCTGAGGAGACCAGCCCTCCCGAGCTAAAACAAGTGATCTCGTCCGGCTGCTCAGGATTTGCACTCTGACAAGTGGGAGTACTCCCATGAGTTAGGTCTTTTTGTATGAAGATGCAAAGCCGGTGACAAGAAAAAGAAAACTGCCACAGGTGCTACAGAGAAAAGAGTGCTTGGGGAGCTAGGGACGGACCAACTTTTTAGGTTTCCTTTCAGTGACTAATTCCTCTTCACAACTCTGACCTCTAATTTCAGCAGTTAGGTCTTCAGCTGCTCTCATATTCAGTCTTTTAACATCTCCAGGCTTATTTGGATTCTGCCATGTTTAATCTGAATAATATCATATGCTGCGTGTAGTCACATTTATTAATCTCTCTGGAAAAGGATGTCTTCAAAATCAGCACTAAATGCCAGATTCTTTCCCCAGTGACCAGCACTGATGTCATTCCATGATACTGCAACTGTCTTGCCCTGTTAGCTAGATTCCCACAATTCACAATGAATAGATTTCTTTCAGAGAGGTGAATGTATCACTGTAGGCCAATTTTATGAATATTTCTAGAACCAAAGTAAACAGATGAATATTTAAAGAGGGGATTTGATATATTGCCATTTCCCCAATGCTGTTGTACGCAGAAATGCCTGTATTTCTTACTGTCAATACACTATCCTCTTGGATCCAGCACGGAGAGCAGACACTACAACTAGGCCTAAGACACACTTTGTTAAGTTACTTTACATGTCAAATGACATATTATTTGAAATATCAAATGAGACAGTAGCTGCTCAAAAGAGCTTCCCACATGAATTGAGAAAAGTAAACAGATGGGACCCAGAGAACCTGACATATGTGTAGCCTATTTATTGCCTTAAGATTGTTTTCTGCTGCAGTACTTTGCTTTTGAATATCTTTTGCGGTAAGAACATGGTCTTCATAGTCTGCCAGTTTATGGCAGGTACCTCCCCCCAGCCGTCTAGGAAACATGACAAATAGCTGGCAACTGTGGAACAAAATCCCAGAATGCTGTGAAATCCCAAAGGGAGTAACAGTTTCAGATTAGAAAGGGGAAGAATTTTAGTGTTATGAGAGGGTCAGAGGTGCACAGTAACTGAGATATCTCTTTGCCATGAGATGCTGCTCCACTGACTTTTCAGATTGTTTTAAACATCAGGGGTTTCATCCGTGCCTTTCTGTATTATCATAAAATCATATTGGGCACTCTCATTAAATAGAGAGCTTTTTCTGTCTATTTGTTCAATGATGAAAAAGTTTATTCTGCAAGTCCTCTTTTTGGTGCTATTTCTTTATCCTTTCTATCATCTATTATACCCAGGCTAAGAGATTGACAGGATAAGATCATGGGATTCCTTGCAGAGTTTATAATATTTGAACATCAAATGTTTCAACAACTAAGCTTGAAGAGATAGATGCTCTTGCTATCTGCTGGGCAATTATAGGTGAGTGCTTATCCACTGAGCCTTTTGCAGCCATCTAGTACCACTTTTGTTTTGCTTTTGGTCTCTGTTTATCACTACATCCGTGAGATTCTTGCTTGTGGTTTTGTCCCTTATTTGTATGGAATGAAAATAATTCTCTTCAATGCTCACAAAAGATTCTCCACTGATGACAAGAGAAAATGATGCAGTAATCTTTTCTGTGAGCTGTGCTTGTCAATGCTAATTCAACACTTCTCTGTGAGGATGCTCTTCATGGTGTGAGGATGGGGAGAGCAGGTATTCCAAACAATGGCCTGTCTGCTTCATCTGCCAACAAATCAAGATTAATTGTTGGCCTTGTTCACTAGCACAGATTTAGTGTGCATCTAGCTCTCCCACTGAACTAGCTCACATGCCAACACATCAGAGGAGCAGAGCCAAAGAGAGCCCTGAAGACATCCCCACACAGTTCTGCTGACACCACTGGCACAACGTCACAGGCACATTGCTGGTTACAGGAAAACAGGCCCAGCTGAAAACTCATCAAGATGCTGCTTCCCTCTCCTCACCACAATCTGGGGAGGGGAATTTCCATTTTAATATTAATGCTTAATGTTTGACAGGCAAGTCACCAGTAGCCCAACATGAGGAAAATGTAGGGATTTCCCTCTTGTCTTAAAAAACTTTCTACCCTGCCTTGACCACTGAAAACTTGTCACCAAGATGTCATTCTTCCAAGACACCTCACTGAAACTTCAAGATGAGCAATTCTGGGAACTTTCAAACTAGTTTTCTGCCTGTTCATTTCAGTTCAGTTTGCTTAATGACTTCTAACAAGTGACAATAAAAATAACAACAATAATAATAATAAATCCCACTTAAATATAACTGTGTCCTTCAATTCCAACCACATTCCTCAGTGAGAGACACAGGGTGTGTAGACTCAGTTTTGCTCTCTGGGTGAACTGAAGGAACACAGGGACTGCACAATTTGTTCTCAGATCAGTTTTCCCCAAAGTGAAATAGTTTCAACTATACAGCTCCTGGCTTTAGGAAGGCTGCACAGTGAGTGGCCATTCCAGCTCCCATAGGAAGAAAAGAGTTTTCCAGTTTTCCAGTTTCTTCAAGGCATGGTTATGTCAGAGGGAGTGCACCGGTGTCAGTGTAAGAAAAACCCACATAAAAGAACAGAAAGGGGTAGTTTTTCTGTACACTTTCTTTTTAATATATTCTTTGCCTATATATCAGCAGATCATGGGTTAAATCTTTGGTATAGACTTGTGGTATGGCCATGCCTCAGTTTTGGGTTTTTGGCAGTCACTAGAGATGCGAAACTCTTGGGTAAACTTGATGTTTCTAAAAAGCCTTTTCTAGAGTATTTTGCTAAGCAGAGAATCTAGTATCTCCTTGCACCTCTACTCACATTTGCTAGTTTTAGATATTCTTGGAATAAAGAACAAGCTGAAAATATACATTCAATAATGGGATTATTAATCTTTTATGCCCAGTTTCAGGACATGGATATGTCATTAATGGGACAGGGAATAAAAAAAGTTACAGTAGCAATAGTACGACCAACATGGAAGTGTTTCAATGACTGATTCATCTAGCACAGATGTCTTAAAACACCTGGAACCTTCTTTGGAGGAACTCATTTGTAAAGACTTAAGCAATGTGAAAACATCCATTTATGCAGCCTTAAGCAAATACCGATGGATCGTAGAATTCAGGGAACTGCTTTTAATGCAATCAGAAGCTGATGAGATAGGATTTCGCTGGAGCATAAAAAAGCTGCCAGATGAAGTTTATGACACAGGCCAAAACAACATCAAATTCTGTTTTTAGATCTAGCGCTAGCAGGCATTTCTGGATTTTGAGCAAAATTCCACTTGCAGTTAGGGGATAAAGGTGAGGCGAGGGCTACTACCATTAGTTCTATCCCTTTAGGCCCCTGTCATCTCCATCCTAGGAATGTGTAGGTGCTTACTGGAGAGAGCTCTTAACCCAGGCAGTGCTGTATTATGTACATTTGCCCCTTCTAGTCCACACCTCACACCTCTTATTTTCATCTGACATTTTCACACTAAAATTAGAAAGACAACCACTAACATACTGAGGCCAATCATATACAACTCTTCTCCCATCCTTCTTGCACTGATTCCAGCATGAAACCTAACATTACTTTTGGACTTGATCAAGCCAAACTTTAGGGAGAAAGACTTTACAGGCACCAGTACCAACTCAAGTTCCCCTGTGCCCCTGGTCCAATGCCTAATCCCAAACATTCCTATTATTAGCACTTACAACCAGTTTACAAACCTAGATTTAATGCTAACACTGTTTTTAAAGGTCCTGTCCTCAGTGGAGCTAAGGATTAGTTTGGGGCCAGGAGGCTAAATCTCAAGATTGGAATCAGCAAAGCTGTGTCAGTGGTGAGCTGGTCTGAAGGAAGGTGAGGATGAAGCCTGTGGCTGGATAAAGGCTTGGGCTGTCAGGTTTAAGGGTTTTCATGCAGTGCTGCTGGGCAGGCACTTTGGGAGGCAGCAGTATCAGCGTGTTCCCGCATCTCCTTGGCATGCTGCCTCTGCTACACCCAGCAAAATCTGAGCAGTGTTTACCCTGTGCATGCTTCACCTGCCCTCTGCCTTTCACTGATCCCCACATTCCTGAGCTACAACAAGTGCACAGGTGTGCTTTCCCCTGAGTGTCTAAGCCAGCTAAAAGGGACATCAGCTAAATATTCATTTAAGGGAACAATAAGGAAGCCTCTGACTCACGGGTGGGCTGGCAAACCTTGGGAAGGTTTTCTCTCAAGAAATGAAATTCCTAGTTTAGTTTCTTGCCAGTCGAAATTACTGCCAGCAATAATTGCCCATGAGTCACTGATCCAGCTCTGTGTTGTGACCACTCGAGTGTATTTGGCCTGTTTGAGCCACTGCAGTTTTCTTTTGTTAAGTACCAAATGGCTTTTACATCACCTAGCAATTCACTGCACATCACCAAAAACAGCTCTGGAACTCAGCATCAGTAAGTGCCTGCAATCATGCCCCTTTTTTTCCTTTTTTTTTTAAACTTCTGAGCTATTTTTGAGCACTGAACAGAGAGCTGAATGCTATAATGTCTTCCTTCCTGTGAACACACCACTTATCTGATTACTAAATATTGTCATAAATTGTGCTCCCTACAATAATTTTACGTAACCTGCTGGAGATGCAGTGCAGAAAAGGGACTGTGATTACGACTGGAAGATTACAACCAAGTAAGTTCACTTAAGAGATGTTTTATATAGGAGTGAAACATTGTTCTCCTCACCTTTGTTTCATTATTCACTTTTCAGAGATGAAATACACGTACTAGGCCCAAGTCTCTGCAGATGGCTCTGTCTTGTACCTCATGCTATGTGTGAAATTAAGCAGGGCAGAAAGTGAAATAAACTCAATCTGATCAGGCCTCAGCTAAAATTTGGTCTCAGGTTGGGAAAGACATAGGGTAGCTCATCTGAACCTCCCTTGCACTTCCTAGCTTTGATCTCAGATAATAATGGAATACCTTTCCCTCTTGCTGCCTCCTAAGGGCGGGATTAATATTACATAGGGTGGGATCAACCAATGTGCTTTGTAAACATATGTTGCAACACAAAATCTTTGATGCAAAAATGTCTCTAATATCTGGGTCAGGCACCTACCTTTTCTTTGAGAAAACCCATCTGGCAAGTAGTTCTTTCTCCTCCTCTCTGCTCCTCCTACACTCTTGCAACCCTCATCAGGGCTGCTCTGATTTAGAGCAGTGTATTTTTAGTGTTACTGTGGTTTTGGAGTTGTGAATAAAAGGAATTACAAGCTGAATGTGGGGTCCCTTGTAATCCAGGGAGACAGAACTGTAAATCCTACTGGTTTGTCTCTGCTGGCTTATAGTTGTATCTGCTTTCTTTAACACACAATACCTGCTTATGGTAGATTGCAATTACCTACAATATGGGATTTATATGGTAGGTATAAGCTCCTGAGACACAGCTGTCAGCTCAAAGTTATCCACTTTAAACATGGTTCAGAAGTCACAATTAAGAAAAAACAATCACTTCAAGCCTTCAAACAGAGAAAAGGTCAGCTTCAGTGGATAAATGGTTCCTAGAAACATTTCATCCATTATCACTGTGGGAATGCTCTCTTAGACTTTTTAGAGGTACTTGTAAACTTTGCCATGGTCTGTGATGTGAAAACACTTTATGTATCTCTCTAACTAATTACTGAACATCTGAGAGAACAGAAAAGGCCAACAAAAAAAAAAAAAAAATCCCTAGTGCTTGGAAAGTCAAACACTGAAGGGCAATAAAGAAATTAATTATTATGAAATAATTCAGCTCCATCCCAATAAATGGGAATTGCTTTGCCTTATTCTAGGAAGATATAAGCCCATCCTTTGCTAGGACTTATACCAGACTATGGAGAACAACAGAGAACAGAGTGAATTCAATACTTGGTTTGAGGGAACTGGAAAAAATCATCATGAACCTGATTCTCACAACTGTGTATTTCAGGGGCAATCTGGACATTTCCACCCCTTCCACAAAGTCCTGTGCCCACAACAAGATTTAAGAGCTGTGCTGCCTTGTTACAGGATGAGAAGCAGCCAAGAGAATTATGTCAAACAAATTCATGCTCATATAAATTACAAAGTAAAGCCCAGAGCAGTATCTTTTTCATAATAGTGTGATGATCCTGTCTGCCAGAAACCAACGTCATCAGTAATGCTTATCTCTCAAAGCAGTTACATGTATCAATTTATATTTCAGGCGCTATCTTGCAATTAAATTTCTAGGCTTAAAAAGCCTGTTTCCCACTCCCTCCCCCTTTTCAATTCTATGTCCTCCAAGATTAACAAAACATCCTCTGTGGCAGCAAATTAATCACACTACAGAACTAAACTGTTCATTAGAGATGCAGCACACCAAAACTGCCATTAAAAGCTCAATATTGCTATTTTTTGTCTTTAATTTTATGGTGCTGTTTGCAGCAGCTCCTCCTCTAAGTATACACACTGCCACAGCAAACACAGGCATAAGCCCTGAACCCTGATGGGTATTGATGTGCCATGAGCTTGCAGTGAGCTACGACAGCAGAGCCCTTGTCTAGGGGCTTTTTGATGTGTGCGGTGTGCAAATTCTCACACACATCAACTCCCATGGGATTTGCCAAGACAGCCCCAAAGTATCGCCTCAGCCCACGTTCATTGATGCTTTGCTGCAGAGGATGAGCAGAGATGCAGCTGCACTCCTGGCTTTAGCAGTGATCTTGGAGTGCCCTCTCCCATTTCTGGCTTTTCCTTTCCCCCCTGAAAAATCTTTAGTCGTTTTTCCTTCCTGATCCTTCACCTCTTTGGAGAGAACACGTTGATCTAGTGAGCAGTGATGAGTTTCTCAGATCTCCTCTGTTCCCTACCCCAGGGTTTTGTGAAATGGCTGATTACAGGCTCATGCATGGGTCAGCTGTCCTTCCCACCCATTCAGCCTGGGGGAATGTCCTCTGGACATTCATAACCTCAGCTCCCCATGAGATTTCCTTTTTTATTTAAAATTTCTACTTTTGTTTGTTTGCTAGTTTTGCTGTTAGGAATACATGGAATTTTAAACTTCTTCTGCAAAGGTAATGCTGTGGAGCAAGGTACAGCCTGGAATTTTAGATAAAAGCAAGATGTTCAATCACAAGCTGAGCTCCTTTGCCCTAGCATGCAAGCTGAGGTATATACCATGGTACCCTGCTCTAGACATCTCCTTTCATATTTTGCAAAGAAAGAAAACAAGAAAGCAAAAGTTCAGCCCTTAAAGAAAACACAGACATGGGCCCTCTCAAGGACTGGCTACATGCACTCAGAGTCTACAGGAAAATGCAGCAACCCCATCAACAAATCTCCTCATGCCCCGCAGTTTCCCTGAGTCAGCTATTGCATTAAGCACTGGAAGGAGCCCTCAGGCTTAGGCACCTCTGACTTGCAGGTAAATTATGCATGATTTTAAACACGTGAAATGAGACCTGGCCTCCAAGCCTTCTGCTGAAGAAAGAACCCCTTTATAGAGATTCAGCAAGAAGGTCTTAAGCTGAGGAGAGCAGAGCTTTGAGCTCTATAAAAGACGCCTGGGCTGGTGTAGGCTGCAGTCCTGACTTGATGAACACAAGGAAACCATAGCTTTGCCGCAGGACTCTGCACCACATCCTGCTCTCACCCTGAGGCACAGAAGGCAGATCAAAGGCACAGCAGGAGATACAGCCCTGGAGAGTCATCTCTCTTCTTAGAAGCTGCGGGAAGTCACCAGAACTTGGGCAAACTCACCTCTCCTCTGGGAAAAGCATCTGCCATGTCATTTAAAAACATCCTCTTGCCTTCTACCACTCCTTACCTAAATGTGCAAAGGGGAAGACAATGAAACTTCTTTTTCTATAACACGCAGATCCCTATCTCTTGCTTACAAAGTAATTGTGTTAATCTTGCAGCTTTCTTGCTAAAACCATTCAGAATAGCAAGTTAGCTTAAGCTTTTAGATCTGAAATACAGTGTCCAGCACTCAACTACTCTGATTAAATATGCATCAACAGTACTCACACATTGCTACAACCTCCACTGCTAAACAAAGTTCTTCCTTACATGGTTGTCATTTCTATTACGCTTGTTGTAATCATACATGACATTTGAAGTTGTGTAATATCATAGCTCTGTGAACCACAGTCATCCACTTGGCTCACTCACAATATTCCATATTAAAATCTACCCCAAATCACAGGGGCATTTCTTGTTATGTCTGTAGGTTTAGCAGCATACCTGATGTGCTTTGCTGTCTTGGAGACATCAGCTTTTTCAGCTTTACCAAACACTTCAGGTCCTGAACGTGGACTCCAGGACTCATCAAAGAGTTTTCCCTGCACTTAGCAGCAGGACTATAACAAGCTTTCTCTGAAAACCAGAAGCACAGGTCTGCAGCCCTGCTCTCCTCCAGATTTTGCCTCTGCCTCCCTCTGCCCACCCACGCCCTGACAGCTTGCTGGGGACCCAGCATGAAACTTTGCCAAGCAAATTGCTTCTCCCCAGGCATGCTGTGGGATCTGCTGAGATGCTGGAATGGTGTTTAACTCCCCGCTGGGACATCCAGGGTCCTGCTCCACTGCATGTGCAAGCACCTGGAGCTGGAAAGCAGAGCACAGGAGGGAGGATGCCAGAAGGGTATAAGGGAGAAATGCAGGTGACAAAACGCTAAGGTGAAAGCTAAATTGATTCTGCATGAGAGCTTGCAAATGTAAATTAGTCCTTTCTGATGGGAGAAACTTTACAAAAGGAAAAGTGTGTTCCTTATCCCAGTGCTGGGGTGTGAGGAGGCACCAAGGAGCTCGCTTCAATCCCTGTGGCTCCATCCCTCCAGCCCAAGGAGTGCATCATGAGCATGGCTGTGGGATGGCTGGAGGCACTTGTCTATCCAGCTGCAGCTTTCCCATCCTCTGTATTTTGTTCTTTTGTCAGCAAACAGCTGTTTCCTGTGGTGGTACTCATGATACTGTGATTATTATTTTTTTGAAGTGTTTATCAAAGAGATCATAAAAATAAGAGGTTTTTCTTAGTTTTCCTATTTACTTGTGTGTACCTGCAGTAAAGAAAAAAGAAGGAAAATAGTTGACTATTACGTTCATTCCTGGTGTACATGCATGTACTTCACAAATTTGTGTAATGACTTTCTTCAGATACTGGTATCACATAGAAACAAGATCTGGAGCCAAAATATCCTTCTGTTGGTGCTGGCAGAGCAGTGGTGTAAAGAGGGTAGCAGTGCCTTTTGTTATTCAAAATTTTGTTGTATAATACTCTATAGTTCTACAAAATTTATAGGTTGCAGTTAAACCAGCCCTGTCACAGTGTGGATGCCTAGAAGTTTAGGACTTTCCTTATTTGTTTTGATTGATTCAAACTTTGCAGATTCATTTTCATTCTTCCTTAGGGAGTCACATTTTACACCTGTCTATAGGTGTGATGCAGCAGTGGAATAATTTTTTAGCAAAGCAATAACTTCTTTCCTGACCATGCTCTTCCTTCCTTCTCCCCAGCACACGGCCCTGCCTCCCCTTCCCTGCTGACACAAGGAACTTCAGGGTTTGCGCTCACACAAAGAACTTCATGCTCTTGCTCTAGACCTGGGGAAACAGGCTTGGGAACCTCAGCTGGAAATCTAAACTCAGTTGGTGACCATGGCAGGGATGGCAAAAGTTTTGCCTTCTGTAGAGCTCAGCCTCTCACCCCTTGCAAGTCAGAAGAGGTCATACTACTTATACCATGCCTTCTGACCTCCTAGGCACCCAACACTCCGACTTCCCTGTGATTTTGAGAAGCCCAGCAACACTGGTGAAACAAGAAGCACATCTCTCCCTCTCCTCCATGGCCTTGACAAGGTGGCATAGGGTCAAGATATAACCTTATCTCTAAATCTTCTCTAAATAAAATTCAGTTCAAAGCCTTAAACCCCAAATGTGGCCAAGAGGAAATGTCATCATTTTTGTCCTTATATAATTCAAAGAATAATAAAAAATATTGTTGGTCAAGCATTTTCTAGGCTGGCTTCTGGCTTTGGGCATCCAGTTCAGGGCAATTTTAAAGGGTCTGATTTTCAGGCTGAGCTTAGTACCAACTTTCTTCTGAAAACCCTACTCTAACAAATGCTTCTCAGGAGGGAAGGTATACAAACACTCAACCTGACCAGTGCACTTGGATTCCCTGTCTTGGTGCCTGTGCTGTCTCCAGCCAAGATGCTCAGAGACACAAACAACTTCTTTGAGCCAAGAAAAGCCCTCAGTGACAGAATGTGATACTGCATAAAACACCGGATTCAGAGCCCTGGAGATTAGAGACCATTACTTAGTGACAGCAGGTTTTACAGTAGAAGCATTAAGAAACTGCCTCACAAAATAAGTATATCATAAACACATTTCCTTCCATCACTGTAAAATCAATCCATAGGGGATGAGGAGATCTTCAGACATAGCTTCACTGATCAACTCTGCTCCAGTGCTTTGCTTTGATCCCCTAGCAGATATGTAGCTTTCAGACATGAAATATTCCTGGTCAGCAGGCATTTTTCCATTAGCGGTATGATTTATTTCTTAATAGAATCATATTGGCTTGCTTGGAAGCTCTCTTCCATGCATCTCCCAGTCAGAATACCAATCAGGAGGAAATTGCTTGAGACAACATCACAGAATCACAGAATAAGCTAGGTTGGGAGGGAACCACAAGGATCATCGAGTCCAACTCCCTGCCCTGCACAGAACCAGCCCTGAGAGTCACATCATGGGCCTGAGAGCAGTGTCCAAATACTTCTTGAACTCTGTCAAGCTTGGTGCTGTGACCACTTTAACAGGGAGCCTCTTCAGTGCCCAATCACCCTCTGAGTGAAGTATGTTTTCCTGATATCCAACCTAAACCTCCCTGCACACAATTTCAGGCACACAATTCCTTTGTGTCCTGTTGCTGGTCACCACAGAGAAGAGATCAGTGTCTCCCCCTTCTCTTGCCCTCATGAGCAAGTTGTGGTCTTCCCTCAGTCTCCTCTTTTCCATCTGAACAGACCAAGTTGCTGCTCAGCTGCTCCTCATATGGCCTCCCCTCAAGGCCCTTCACCATCCTCACTGCCCTCCTTTGGACACTCTCTAACAGTTTAAAGTCTTTCTTGTATTGTGGCACCCAAACCAGCACACAGCACTGGAGGTGAGGCTGCCCCAGTGCAGAGCAGAGCGGGACAATCCCCTCCCTTGCCCGGCTGGCCACACTGGGCCTGATGCACCCCATGATACCCCAGGCTGGCCCTCCTGGCTGCCAAGGCACTGCTGACTCGTGTTCAGCATGCCATCGACCAGGTTTAAGTCTACTCTCCTCATATCCAGACCTGAGGTTTTGTTTCAGCCAATCAGCAAATTCCCATTTGTGGTTGCAGAATTTGCTGACTTCTAGTCTGTGTTGGAAGCAATCCTTTGACTATGGTGAACAGACCATTTTATCGTCGTTATCTGCAGTTTGCTCTTTCTGTGCCCCAAAGGAATTGCACCGGAGCTTTCAATATCTTTTAAAGTTCAGCTGAGCTAAAAATGGTCAAAATCAACATTAAGGCTTTAGAGAAATTACTGAAAGCCTTCCTGGGGCTGCAAGTAATATTAAAAGCTGCTATCTTTGTTTAAACTCAGATGATGAACATTACTCAGCCCTTTCCCTGAGGCCAGTTCAGAGTTTTGCATCTTGTCAGTGCTGAGTGACATACTGCTTATCTGGTCTTCTTTGTTTGTGTACGGGCTGTTTGGGTTGACGTTGAAAAGAATAGATCTGCATGAATAACTGTGCAGAAAATCAAGAGCCTGTGCTCTCTTCAAGCTCAGTGACAGCCAGAAATACCAGCCAAACCAGTGCCAAAATACAGACTGTGAGGCTATATCAGTATAGCACCAAGCTCAAGTGGTCTTCTCATGAGGGTCTGGCTTCCACAGCCCATGATTAGGCAACTGGATATCACATATTTTGAACCTAGCAAGTCCTTTGGCATTCCCTCCTACAGCCTCCTTGTAACCAAACTAGTGTGGTGTCAACCAGATAACTGGAACTTAAAATGGGTGGAAACTTGGCTGGTCAAAGGGGTTTGACCAGCAGAATAGAATCCAGCTAGCAGCAGGCTTATACTTGAGCCAATGCTGTTTAGCACGTTTGCTAACACCAGAAAAAGGGGAAGGAGTGAGATGTCAGCAAGTTCACGGAACGACACCAACCCGAGGAAGCAATGGGCACGCTGGAGGGTCAGGCTGCTATTCAGAGAGCTGGGCTGGGCAGGCAGGAGAGAGGGTGGGTGGGAACATCATGAATTCAGTGAAGACAAATGCATAGTCCTGTGGCTGGGATATGATAAACCCTGCAGCAGCACAGGCTAGGGTGGGCTGGCTGGCAAGCAGGGATCAGTCTGCATCTGGCCTCTCTGCCCACGTGGTTCAACTTCACAGCTGGAGCTGCAGCCAGATCCCACCTCAGTCCATCAGGGCCCCAGCACTGCAAGCTGACATCTGCAGCACAGCTCATGAAGAGGTGGAGCACCATGCAAGAAGCTGGGCAAAACTGATGTGGCAAGTGTTGCTCCCAATAGGCCAAGTGGCATATATACCGACCTAGCTTCCTGCACTCCTCCATGAGAGGAACAAAGGTACATGGGAGAAGCGGAATGGAGGTGCTATGACACTGTGGTCCATGCCTCTTGCTCAGCCTGTGGCAGCTTCCCTGGATGAAGAGACAGTCCCCTTCCTTGCTGGGCTAAGTCTGCGGCCCCAGATGCAGCCGAGGAGTCCCACCTGGGGAATCAGCTTGCTCCAACAGCGGGAAGGGATTTCTGTGCCTTCGATTTGTGTGAATGTTGAAATCTTCCATTATTTGTCACCCAGCTTGAGGCCTCTGTGTCTTGCACCCTATCACTTCACAGGGAAAGGCACAAGGCCTCTGCTGAAATTCTGAGATGACCAAAGCTCAGTGTAGAGCCTCACAGGGTGTGAGCTCAACAGGCAACACGTTAGCAGAGACTTTCATTAGAGGATACGCAAGTGGACTGACAGGTATGTGCTAGCTCATGGCACATCCACCTCTCTCTGGATGAAAAACTCAGCACAGACAGCACCCTCAAGTCCACAACTAATCTAACAACCCACTTCTCATCCAAAAGATTTTGAGGTCAATGAAAATGTTCAGTCTTTACATTTCATGAATACATGATTTTCTTTCCTCTCCTCTTTTAGCCTTGCTGATAAAACACTTGCTGATAACTTCAGTATAGCTCTTGTTTTGTGACTCCTCTCAAAGGAGGCAAGTCCAGCAATGGTGAATATCTCTATGTTGTTTACTGCTATCAATTGGAAATGTTTTTGTGATATTTCAGAGAACTCATATTTTACAACCTCTTCCTCTAGCTGAATAGCAATTTGTTCGACTCATTACTTAGGGAAACACTTGCCATACCAAATATACTACTTCAAAACAGGGTTAAAATGTACTCAAATTACATTGCTCTGTTATTACAAATGCTAACGTATATTGACAGAAAATTACATTACTCTGTTTTTAATAACACCAAGGTATATTGAGAGCTTTGCTTACATAAGCAGTTGGATAAGGCTTAACCACACTTGCTTTAGTGCAGAATTCAAATTCTGGTATGGAAAAATACTCTATTTTGCATTCAGAAGGACTGAGCATTTGGCTGTGGATGAAATGTAGTTTTGTTTTGTAAGCAGAAGTTAGTAATTATCAGGCTTGCCCATGGCTGTTTCATGGGAGGTGGGAATATGAATATATTCATATTTACTGGTGCTTTATAAAGAATTATAGGTCATGTCAACACATCTAAACTACGTTTCTTTTTTAATTAATTGCTATAAATGCAGACAACCTTATACAAAAACTGTAGTTAAATTATCCAACATAGGAATATATGAAAACCTTCTCCTCTAAAAAAATATTTTACAACAGACCTATTTTCATTTTCTCTTGTCACGCATCTGCTTTGCCTTCCATCCTCCTCCTCCACTTGTGCCTTCCCTCCCTCTGCTCCACTTTACCTTTCAGAGCAGCAGCATCTGCAGCACTACCCTCAGCTGAGCTTCCCCATCACTGGCTCTGGGGGAGCTGGTAGCAGCTCACCTTTCAATCTTGAGCATGCGGCAGCTGCGTTTGTGCTGCCGTTTTAGAGCAGGAAGCTTATGGAAAGGTTCAGGAGAGATAAAAAGCTAGTGAAATGCCACGGTAAAAATAACTCCCGCGGGCTCCAACGATCCTTGGCGTAGCAGGAACACTGAGAACACCTGTGCCGAGGGATCTTTGCCTCACCACGGCCAGAGCTGCTCCACCTCCTCACAGAAGTGAAGGTCTCTGCCAGTTATTTATAATTAATGCCTGCGCTCCTTAAGGACTCTCGTGACACGCAACAGCCTCCCTGCCCCAAGCAGAAAGCCCATCCCTGCCCCACGGAGCTTGCTATGGTGTGTCTTGGAGACGGGAGTTATCCCCGGGGCCGACGGGGGATGAACACGGAAAGGGGAGGCAGTGCCACCTCACACAATGCACACCAACATCCCATTCCCAGCCTACTCGGGGTCATCCAGATCTGTGCAAAGCTCGGAGCAACATCTGCTGAAAGAGTTTTTGAAAATCTGGCTTTATGGTCATTGTTAGGGTTTTTCTTTTTCTTTCTCCACTACAAAGAACAGCATAGGAGAAAACAGAAAAGAATTTGATTGAAAATTTGGCAAACCAGTGATAGTGGGTTATGCTCAGCCAAGAGGAAGAAGGGGGATACAGCTTCCAAGTGTAGAGGGATGGGAAAGGTCATAGTGACCCCAAATCTGGCCCTACAGATGGGGACAGCACCCCCCCATCTGCAGCCAGCATCTCTAGTGTGGATGCAGGACAGAACCCTGCTTTGGGAGGAGAGATTTCTGCCTGCACAAAATGGTGGGACACTTCCCCTCTTGGAAAGAAAGTGGGAGGCTGTCTGCCTGTTCCCAAGTGAGCTGCATTTCTTTCCTCTGGCCAAATAAATAAGGAATATAAGATTCACGCATAATTGCTGCAGTCCTTGATGCCCACTGAAGGCTTTAGGGACTTCATTTGAGCATTATCATGCATCCTATTATCACACTAAATCTCAACAGCTCCAAAGAAGTCAATATTCAGTTAATATTTATTACACCTGCATCTCTGCTAAGGAAATGCAGATGAGGTTTCCTCTGCAGATCTAGCTACCAGCTAAAGACTCACTGAGTACTCTGTATGAGAAAATATAGCAGTGATATCCAGAGAGGCTTTTATTTTAATAATTTTTTTTTCTCCCTATGTTTCATTATTTCTGCTGATTTTCAACCCTTCCTCTCAGGTCAGGACCTCAGTCAAACCACAGAGCTAGATTGTCCTACAATTCCTTTTGCCAGCTCCAAAGTTAAGAAAGCTTCAGAAAGTCAAAATGAAAAACAAGAAAGAGAAAAGTGAAGCATGGGGGAACTCCAAACCTATTCGTATTCCTTTTATTTCATATTTGATGACAGAACAGGAAAGAAAGGGGGCACACAGGAGCTCCTCTTTTGATGAAGAATTATAGATTTAAAAAAAAAAAAAAGAAGTTGCTAATTTATATAATTTATAAACACTTCTGAAGGGAAATTGTTGACCACTGCCTCAGCAACATGCCTGCACTCTTGTGCCTTGGTGGTGTGCTGCCTCCAGCTGCATGGCACCAGTGTGACTGGGCCTGCTGGGGACTGCTGGCGTCCTCTGCTCTGTGAGTGGCACTTCTGTTCTTCCAAACAATAAAGAAAGAAACCCTGAAAGAGCAAGCCTATGGCATATAGGCCTGGTGTATGCCACTTCCACAGCCAGAGAAGCAGGAATTCTTGCACTATAGGTGGGCGCTAAATCTGCAGCTTTTTACTGGAGGTTTGAAAGGGCTGGGGGGAGGGGGGAGGAGCTGGTGAAATGTGAGCTGTTTGGTGCTTTCATGCTGACTGTGCCACCCAGCCTCTGCATTCTCACGTTTTTCTCGCCCCAGAAATGCCCTTACTCTCCTGCTTGTCTGGGACCCTCTGCAGCATCATGCGACCAAGGTCCCAGGCCTTTGGGAGGAGAAGTAGGTGGGGAATAAACAGACCCTTCGTTAAAAAAAGAGCAACCTGACAGCAAAATAGCCTCACCTTGTGCAAGGAAACCCCAACTGATGATCATCTCCCAGCTATCCTGAACTCAGGCTTGAGGGGCAGGTGTCTGGCTGGATGTTGTCTTTGTAAATCTGTGCTCATATTTACATTCAGAAGGAGGGTCCTGAGGGTAAAGGCAAGGAAACCACATCTTGTCTTCCAGCACGGAAGGGCTGGAAAGTATCTTTAAAGCCAGAAGAAAACATGGAGTAGAGAACTGCTACTGTGAATGAGAACAATTTTAGGTGTCTGCAGATGATCAATAAATTCCTTGATTTTAAACAGAGGAGAAAAAGGAAGGAGGAAGTAGCTCTAGGCTACAGGGAAAACTGGGTCTTTCTCACTGCAGAGCAGACCACAGCTGGCTAAATAACCACACATGACCCTGTTTGGAGAGCTGGCAGCAAGCCTGAACATATGGCTTTCGCCACTGGGCAGGCAATCGCCTTCATAAACGTGGATCTGTCCTGGCCAAGAGGATGACTTTTGGCAATCAAAAGGCATAGCAAATAGGCTGAAAAACAAAGCAAAAGTTGTAAATGGAAATAGTTATGTGAAAAAAACGTTTCTGGAACAACATGGGAGGCTGCGTACCTCACAAGCAGCAAAGCTACCACTGAGCTATGCAAAATAAGTGCAATATCAGTAAATTCCATAGGACAATTATTCCCTTGCAGGGAGTAACAGACCCAGCACAAATGGGAAGGGGCCCCCACAGGTCTCCAGCTTAACCCTGTTCTGTTTGACTACTCTGGGATAGAAGATTTTTACCCCAGGGAAAAGGTTGTTCCTTAAAGCTAATTAAAGCCTTCCTTTTTCTAGCTTGTGTCTGCTGAAGAATATTAGGTCTAAAGGTCCAAATTCTCTAAGATGCCAGCTGTTCACTCAGTCAGTAGGCTGTACCACACCCATTTTTAATTTTGATTTCTAATGTGATCACTTGAGAGGACAGAATGGGAAATAAAATAATTTAGATAGACAGAGTAACAAGGAGTAGGGGACAAAAAAGAAAAGCAAATATAGGGTACCTAACAAAAGACAATTAATCAATCTCCAGAGGACAATTGCTTTTCTTTGAAACCCCTGTGCAGGACAGGCTAAGAAAGATGGGGTTTGGGACATATGATAAAGGTCTGGAGGTTACAAGAGAAATCAAATTAATAAAATGGTAAGCTATGATTCAGAGCATGACTATCCTAAGGAACCTGTAAAAATGTCACTGAGAAAAGTTGTTCAGAAATACTAACTAGCCTGAAGAATCCAGTCTTCCTTAAGCCAGACAATAAACCATTCAGAGATATTTTACACATTGAAATAAATCACTTTACTGTATTACTCCATAACTATCTTCACATCACTGGGGAAATATAATGTGTTAGAGAAAAACAAGTCTAAAACTTTTAAATGTATCAGCTCAAAAAATGGACTGCTATAATAAATATTAAAGAAAAACTTGCAACTGAGTGAACATCATTCATCATTTCTCATGACAATCACTTTTCCCTAACTGGAGTAGATATTTCATAGTAATAAAGATAAGTTCTTGTTCTAAAAAAATTGTGTTCTTAAAAATCTATTGCCAAAGTCAGAACAAGCATGCTGCTCTTCCATCCACAAGTTCAACTGTGCAGTAAAAAAAAAGGATTAATAAAAGATAAATGCTTTTACAGTGAACCCTCACAGGGTCCCAGCTGCTGCTGTTGTAGTCTCCACTGCAAGAACTTCACTTGAATCTCTTCTGATCTTATAGCCCAAAAACTACAGCTTGTTTATCAACATGCACAATAGCACAGCAGCTCTCAACTGCTTCAGATGAGGGTAGGATGAAAAAAAAAAGCACAGTTAAGTGAAAAACAAAGGTTTCCAGACACAGTCATTACCAGATTTCGACAAGGGCACTGCAAATAACACCTGGGCATTTGTTAAATGATATTTAGTAACTGTAGAAAGAAGAAGGTCTTCAGATTTTATTTCATTTTTTCTCAGAAAAACATTACACATTAATAGAGATAAAAACGTGCCACCAGCTCATGATCAACGTCTGTCTGATATGGTCCTCTGGGTTTGCTGTGTACTGGAAGAGCACAGACTGCCACTTGTGACTTCCATGGTAGAGATCATCCCGTTTGTGTACTAACATTGCTTTCTTCTCTTGCTCAAACCTAAAACCAAATCTGAATATGAAACAGAGTCTGTCTCATAGGGTATCTGTGAGACCAGAGCCCAAGTTCTGATTGCTGTTTCCTCTATGAGTCAATGGCATAATATGCAGCCAGCTCCCTACCAGAATCTGGTGGTTTATTTCCTGCAAACAGGTATCAAAAGATCAGAAGCAGAAGCCTCAGAGAAGGACCCATCCTTGTAGGAAAACTTCTGAAAAGTGGCAGTCTTTACCCTAGCAAAAGAGCATCTGACAGATAATATGGGAAGAAGATTCAGGAAGAAGATGGGAATCAATGACATCAAATATTCAAAGAGAAAAGAAGATAATAGTGAGCTTACAATAATGAAATAGGAGAAAAGGTCACAAGCCCAAACTGACAATGGGAGATGGTTATGGAATTAGTTAATCAACAATGAACTAAGAAAAAGAGCATATAATACCTGTTTTTTATCCCATGTACCTCTCATCCCAAATACTTCTTCCTAGGCTGACCCTCATCAAAATTACTTATATGTGACCAAGAACTCTGAAAGGTGGAATATAGTGATTATCCTGTAATGAGAAAGTGCTCCCAATTTCATTTCTTAGCTAGATGGGCACATTTGGATGTAACTTGTTCTTTTATAGTAATGCTGTCCAAAAGGTTTTAGTTCAGCTTCACTGGGAAGTCCCTGTAAATTAGAATCTGGCTGCAAGTAATCCTTAGAAATTCAGGGGTACCTGCAGGTAATTATTTCTGATTGTCATTCAAGGATGGTTTCCACATGCATTTTCATACAGTTTGGGGAAACTTGGTTAAAGACGACACCAAAAATAGAATTCTGTCATTTCTGTAATCTGTGTGTGTGTAAATAACAATCTGCCTTTATGCAGCATGCAAAGGGACTGAATCCATTGCTGTACATTTTATGCATGTAGGGACACCTGCACTGGAAATGTTTTGCTGTTTCTTAGGGACTCTCTCTATACGTATCTCCAACTCTGCAGATGTTTGACTGGGAAATCCAGGAGATATTTCACACCTTGCAGTTACCAAATGACCCAGTTTCTAATCAACCATCAATGACCCATTCCTTCATGCCACCCCTAGCTTGCTTACTTTTTCCCCTTTAAGCTGTACGTCCCTATGCATGTTATGCTACCACAGCCATTTCAGATAGAGCTGTAATGAGCTTTGCTACTCATAAGCCTTCCAATCTGTCACCTTCAGCACAGGCAGATGATGAATGCTCATGAATTTTACTGTAGCCCTACTCATTATTCAGCCAAGTCTGCCTGTATCTTCCCAAAAATAAAACGCATGATGGCCTCTTGTCATCCGCTGTAGTACAAACTACTTTTAAGAGACAAAATCCCCTTTTTAATAGGAAGAAATCACAACTTTGCATTTATCGTTAACAAGAGAAATAATAACAACTCCTGACCTGTGACCACAAATGTGTTGTTTCTCAGAGAAAGGCAATTAAATACTGAGATGACCAAATATCAGAGGCAAACTAGAAAGATGTATAAACTGAGGCAAGTAAGGGGGTCTTTTGAAAGAGCATCAGTTTAGCACCAGGGGAAGACACAACTAAACAGAAAATTCTGTACATTATTATGTGAATTATGTGAATTATGTGAATTATGTGAACAGGTTTCATAGCCCCACCTAGTCACACTAGTTCCATTTAATATACAGAATCATAGAGCAGAATCATAGAATGCTTTGGGTTGGAAGGGACCATAAAGATCTTCTAGTTCCAACCTCCATGCCATGGGCAGGGAGAGTTCACACTAGACCAGGTTGCTCAGAGCCCCATCCAGCCTGGCCTTGAATGCCAGGGATGGGGCATCCACAACTTCTCTGGGCAACCTATTCATGTTCTTCATCATCCTCACAGTAAAGCATTTCTTCTGCATATCTAACCTAAATCTCCCCTCTTTCAGTTTGAACCCATTACCCCTTGTCCTATCACTACAGTTCCTGATGAAGAGTCCCTCTCCAGCTTCCTTGTAGGCCTACCCTTCAGTAGGTATTATCCTGTACTTATTAACTTATTATCCTATAAACTCACAGGTTTTAAAAAGCAGTAGAAAGACATCTGAGGAGGAAAATTGTATTTGAAGCCAAGACTGCCCTGGTTTTTAAGATGCTTTGATGACAGCACATGACACTGTGCAAGTCTTTGCTCTGGTACACATCTCAGGAGAGCTACAGATTCTGCTTGCGGGTTTTGATGTTCCCCACCCTTCCCAAGAGCAAAGCCATCTCAAGGCAGGTGTCTGAGGAGCCTTCAGTGCAACATTTGAGGAGAACACTGTGGTTTTTCATGTAGAAAATATCTTCTCTTTGCTTCTTCATTTCAGCCCCTTGAAGTCAATTTTTCCAGCCTGTGGCACAGCCTAAATCGAAGCACCTGCAGGTAAAGCTTCCAGCCCCTGAAACCTGGCAGCCAGTCCCTCTCCTCCAAAAACTTGCCTTCCTCTCCAACTCAATCAGACTAAACCAAGTGGAAACAGGAGACAGCTATGATCCCAGGCTCCATAAATGACCCAGGATCCTGAGAGTTTTGCCAAGAGCAGCCAGCTCACTGTGCTGGCACAGTCAGGGATGCTTTTGGTCACAGCTATTCCTTTGGTCACAGTCAGCTATTGTTGCTTAAAAACACCACTCCTGGTTTTTCTGCTGTGCAGTGTAGCTCAGCATTGCCACACAACATGGACAAACAGAAATTAAAAAAAATATCATTCTGATGAACAACAGAATAGCCCCCCATTGGTCTCTCCCACTAGAAGGCTTTATTGACCAAATAACTTGTTACCACAGTACCAAAAGCTGAAGGACCCTATCAGGTTCTGCTCTATGGGCGCTGAGCCTGTAGCCCCCGTACAAAGCCTTATATGACCTCCTCCAGCTCCCCTATCCAAACAGAGGGCACCAGGTAGGCAGGGACACCACACATGGCAAGAGGGTGCATGAGCTGCCACAGGCTGCTCCCCTGGATGCAGGTCCTGGAGACGGTCTCCTCCTGGCAAGTCTAAAAATAGCAGCCGAGTACATTCCATGGGCTACTCCCCTCTGGGGATCTGTCCCATGTGCTCATCTTCAGCTTGCATGGGGTCAACATCCAAATATGTGAGTCAGGAGCTGCCTCTCTCTACTGCTGCCCCATCCTCTCCAAAGTTCCCCTCTCACTGCGTTTTCCTCTTAAGCTCTTGGCAGCCTCCTGCACGCCAATCAGATGGCACTCGGCACTTACCTAGCCAGCCACTGTCTCAGTATTCATTCAGATTTTAGATATCCCATGTAGCATCTCTGGCTGATTGTCAGATACACAAAGTGTGGGGGCTGGAGAAAATAATCATACAACACAGCTCAGGTGTGAGGAACCACTGCCTCTACTTGATTTCATCCCTTTGTTACCTCTAGATCTAAAGAGAAAGCAGGTAGGCATTTCAGATTCTAATCTCTAGCATTAAAAGAAGTAATAAAAAAATAATAATATCACAATAAGTGTTTCCAGGCAGAAGAAAATGAATAGCAACATTTCTTAAACTGTGTTAGATAAGAGTGAAACAAGTAGATTTTATGATCTTCAAATGCCACTGTAGTCGGCTGAGTATAAGTGATAAAATGGCTTCATGCCTCTTATGGCAAAATTGAAGCTAGAAACATGTATAAATAAAATTGTTCCCAGTTTCCTAATAAAAGACAAACCTGTTTTATATAAATAAGTTAAATGGTGACAATCTAAATGGATTTCAGAAAGTTCCCTGTCTTCCTTTGAACTATTAAATAAATGCAGCTTTGTCCCTTTGGAGCTCTAATGAAAATCCCATCAAAATCCAATTTACAGAATGCTGAGACATAGTGCAAGTTAGGAGTGTTAAATTAATTGATTTGCCTTAAAGAGTTATTGAGACTGGATTTGTCAGTCACATTTGGACTAGAAAGTCTGTTGTGTTTCAGCAGAAAGATGCTCCTGCTCTGACAGCACTTCAGGCTAGCAGTAGTCATTTCCTTGGTGACCTCCCCATATTCCCCTGGATGAGCTGAAGACCTGATCACACACCTCTGCAGCCAGGCTGGGGGGCACTCACCCTGCACTGAACCTGCCCACTGCTCTGGCACTTGCTGCTGGGACAGCTGGGGAGGACATTTCTTCCAGCTCTCCTCAGCTCCTATCCCAGAGAAGGAAGGTCCCAAGCAGAATTGATGGTGTGTGTAAAACCAGCGATGGTATGTGGGATCCCAAGCCAGGGTACAGGTGCAGTCAAGCCCACGAGGTACACCTGACTCCCCTCCTCTTCCCTGCTAACACAATTCTGGGATGAGGAATTCTTCCCCCTCCTGCTTTCCACCTGGGATGCAAGATACCAGTTTCTCTAGTTCCAACATGACCTCCAAGATTAAATCAAACCCAAGATTTTGCCAAAAGAAGTGAAATAAAATTCTGCAAGTAATGTATTTGCCTAAGGAAAAATAAAATGAAGAATTAAAAAATTTCCATTGTTTGTGTCAAATTCAGCAGTGGGTTTGAAATAAGAGTTATTAGGTAAACTACAGTCAAAAAATGGAGGAGAAAGAGTCACTACCAACTTGCTGTATATTTGAGACTAAAGGGCTAAAGTGCATGAGAAGAGCAGGCTCAGATTCCTGTCACATGTGAAGGGGTAAGATGGGACAGACAGGCCTCCCTGTGTTCTGGAAATGTGCTCTAAACACCGTGCTCTACCATATTCCCAAGTGAGCTGGCTTTCTCTCCTGCTAGCCTTATTTGAAGTTTTATAGAAGAGGAATGGAGCAAGAGAAGCTGACTATCAATGGAGGACACCCAGGATTCAAATCAGTGCTTGAATTTGGTCTCCATTTCCACTGTCCTGGTTTGCCAGATGACGACAAACTGGAAATGAAAACTGTAGTTTGAGCCTCAAAGTAAGGGCTTCATTCAAATAAAAACCCACACGTTACTAATATTATTATTTATTTAGTTTTAAAACATCTGGAGTGAAGACAGACCAACCTAAAATGGATTTGAGCTGAGAGCAAAAGGGTGCATTCAGTATAAGGAACACACCTGAAGATGGACACTGTTTTGTAGTAATTACCCTTCTGCAGATCAGAGTTCAAACCTTTTCTGCTTCCTCAGCTTCCCCTGAGATTTTATACAGTTCATTTATGCTCTGCACTGGCTCTCCTCTTGTAGATGGGAACCCTCCATTTCCCACACCTCTGCCTGTCTCATCACTCTAGGACTCTGCAATTTGTATTCTTAAAACTGGAGAGTTCTCATGGCATCATAAGTATGTTTTTAAGATATACAGCACCAAGAGTGACCACTCTTGAGCTTTAAATGGAAGCTTGGAGAAGAAAAAAAGATGCATTCAATGCATCTTTGATGAACATAAACCCTTGCCCCCAGGCACAGCACCGGGTTTGCCAGAGGATGCTGCCAGTGTGCTGGGAGCACAGCAGCAAGTCCCAGCTTGCTGGGACATGCAGTGTTTCCCTCAGTTTTCCCCCAATGCTTGCCTTTCCCTTTTATGTAAGTCTCTGGACCACGTGATGGGAGCTGCAGAGAAGCTCCTTTTCCTCTGTCCCTCACCAGGCTTTTTCTGTGCAGTTCTTCCTCAGACAGCAAAGTTATTCTTTCTCTTGTTCATAACAATGTTAAAGCAGAAATTAATATTGGCTTGACAAGGGGTGTAAATGCTGAGAAGATGATGTGGCTTTACTGGCACTGAGCGTGGACACCAAAATAGGCACGTGCAGAAGCCGAGACACCGGCAGGTCCGAGCAGGAAAGCTGAAGTGACCGTTTGTTGCTGGTGTGACAGCTTTTCGTCTGCCAAGGAAGACTCGCACTGAACTGGTGCTTCAGGAAATACATCAACTGTAAGCATTTCACAATACTCCTTGGACACCCTATTTTTGGTAACTTGTTCTTTTAAATACCACTCTTCACATAGCTTCTGGATAAGAATCTAGGTATCTTTTTCCATTGGGAGGGAGAAGGGGCCTAATTACTTTTCAGTTTTATTTAGAAATAGAATTACAACGAGCAACATGAAACCCAAACATATTAGCCATGGTAGGAAAGAGGATTTAATACAGAAGTAAAAAAGGCCCAGCTCTACTTACCTTAATGCAAAAAGCATTAAGTGATGCAAACTCCTAAAACAGGCAGAGTTCTTTTTAATTTGCTTTATTTAGGCCTGTCTTCTAAACATCTGTGCACTGATGTGAGATGAATATCTAAAACACTAATAACTGCAGCTAGATATTACAAAAAATGATTCATACCTATCATTACCTAGTGCTTTTTGCCCCAAAAGGATTGCACAGAATTTACAATCTGTGGCTGAGATATAGTACATAAAAACTCAGTGCTCCATCCATCACTGATGGGAACTGGTTCAGGTATAAAACATGATAGTAGTTTAACGGCAACAATACATCAGAGTTAAAGACAAGAAGTTATTAAATCCTCTTATTGATAGTTGGGTAGGCAGAATGTCATCAAAAGGAAACTTTCCTATGTTCTCCTGTTCTCAAAAGGCAAATAAACAGCTGAGAGAGAGTGACATAAGTGGTCAAGAGCTCAATTAAAATTTTTACCTGAGAATTTAAACTTTTAAAAATCAAGTAGGATCATGCTGAGAGCTGTAGCACATTGTGTCTCTGATATTTAAAAGGCCTGCATTGAGCTTGTTTCTCATCACTTCTGAGCATTTCCCATTCTCTTTATGGAGGGTGCTACACAAGTGTGGGGACATGGGAGGAGGGCAGGTTTATTCCCAAAATGGTTAGGAAAGCAACAGATATTTTCCAAGCTGGAAATATTTAGAAACTGAATTTGAGGGGCTATCACATAGTAAGCTTATGTCCTACGAGCTGAACACATGCTTTCCAGCAAAAGTGGGGCCAAGGATTCTCAAAAGGGAAATACAAAAACTAGTCGGCTTTAAATATATTTTCTGGACATAAGAGTATTCTTCTTCTGGATCTCTTGTTACCTGCATGACACTGCTTTTTATACCATAATCTTGGAGATCACCAACTATGTACACATGGCAGAGTGCAATCTGAGTCTTCAGCAAATAGTAGACACCCTGGTTTCTATCTACTCTAACTTATTTATATGAAATTTCCTCTAAATCAGCTTTCACATGGCTTAAGATTTATTAGGAGAGGCTTTTCCTGGCAAATTGAGTTCAGCTGCCCTTTTCTAACTAGGTGAGATTTTATGGAGTGTACAGGCTGTGGGTTTGGCTAATCTTGACCTCAGCCTTTCCAAATCAAGTTTGAAGTAACAAATAAAACAGAGATGCCGACCTGTCCCAGTCCCACCCTGGAATCATGTAATATTTCACCTACAGGAAACACTTGTTACCTGAATGCTGACCAGAGACTGCCATGGTCTTAACTCCAGCACACTTTTAATTGAAGAAGACATGTTTGAGGGACAACACCTAAAAACATAATCTCAGACTCTTTTTGCTGTGCTTTTAAGCACAGACCATTTTTCCTCTCTCCCAGGACGTCTCTTGGGTCTAACCTGACACAGGTTCCTGCACCCAGTTTGAGCTAAGCAATGGTAAATGACAGCATGTCCATGGATAATCTGTTAGAGAGGTGGTGGTCATGAATTCTGCACCAGCTGACACTGGCATGAGAGAAGAGGATACTACCCACATCCTAGTTTCTTCAGTCTTCCCTTCTCCTTCACTAGCGTAAATACTGGCATAATTCCCTTTGGCTCTTCTGCCAAGCTCATACACATTGGCCCATCCTATAAAACCGCTGCCTGTCAGCCAAGCTACTGTAATGCACCTGTGAATATATCCAGCCTTTATCAGGGTTGTAACACAGGATAATACATGGACTTTCACTTTTGTATGAGGGTAAGAGAGGGCCTGAGGCTGGTGCCTGCAGCACAGCTCTAACTCCTCACGTAAGGTCCCACTTGGGACCTTCAGGACATGCCTGTGAGCTGGGTGTGGACAGAGTCCAGTTGAGTCAAAACTCTTGCTGGTTTAGTTCAGACAGCAACACAGACATGCAGCAGGTCTGGTGTCTGAGACTCGGTTTATGTGAAGCAATTCATTTGCTGTAAGTAGAAATTGATATGATTTTAAACTGATGATCTGACCCTGTATGTACATACACCTTCGTAAATCTATTTGAATTCAGAGCATGATTTTGGCTGGCAATTTAGCGCAGTCCATCCTGAGGAACTGTGGAAGTAGTTGCACATTTTAAACTAACTGCACAGATAGCAGTCATAGAGATCTCAAATCTCACTGAGCTGTGGGGACAGATTCCTAAGAAATAGAGGTTTCAGATATGATTGACATGCCAGTCAATCGCCTTCCTGACAAAAAGAGGAAAAATATCAGTTGTCATTGGAGTTTGCTTCCTTTATCATTACAGACACTTGCAGATTTGGGATCATGAATGTATCTGCAATACAGAAGATCTGCCTCTAGCAATTATCTTACACTGTGCTGCAATGCCACATGCAATTAGGACTGCTCCTCCAACACATCAGACAGGTGTACTTCTTGCCCAGAATTATTTTTCATCTGACAGCACTGTGAAGGAAAGTGGAAGAGACAAGTAGAGAAACCAGCTAAAGCAAATGGGGGCATTCACAGTGCCTGGGAAAGTGGAGAACCTGAAGGAAATCATGTAGGGTGCAGGAGGAGAAAGATCCCTAACACAAACCTCAAAAAACTCAGAGTGGCTTCTCCCAAATGCCATTGAGGGCAGGTATAGGATATGTTACTCCAGCTCAGGAATGTGTTCAGAGTTGTTGCTGTGGGATGCCCAGCATGTCCCCCAGTGGGAGAGAGGCAGAGGAGGAAGCCAGTTTGGTGGGGACAACTTCCTGCACGCAGCCTTGGGGTTACATTCAGCTCAGTCTCCCCTGCACTTCAGGCTCCCTGGGTTTCTGCTACCTCTGCGTTCCTCTTCTTACAAACCACTTCCCTGCTCTTCTTGCTGGGCTGTTTGTGCTTTTGGGAATCCACATCAGCAATATTTGGTGCTTGTGTGGCAGTTTTCAGAGGCAAAGCTTGGAAAATAATCTTCTGCCCTGTCAATCTCAGCAGTGTTGCTGTGGAAGCTGCCAAGCCAAACAGGGCTGCAGAGGGTTAGGGGAAGGAAAACTCTTTTCCCAGAGATCAGAGGAATGGGATTGAGTATGCTAATGAGAAAAAAACTGATGTCACAACTTCATGTCACTATATAGCTATCAGTATTTCGCAGACATCTGTTGGTATCAGCAAACTTTTGATGAGGTTTATAAAGCTTCTTTTCCAAAATGGAAAAAACCACAGATCAAAAGTAAAACCTCTCTGAATTTGGATTGGATGGGCTATTCTGCAGCCGGATCTCATCCCTGCTCTATCTGCTGTTCCCCTTCTCTGCTTTGATACAGCCAGAAGGTTGTGAATCTTTCCCATCTCACTCGCATAACTGGGAATGGGACCCTGAGTGTGTGTGCAAAGATATTTGACTTAAAAGACCAATTCAAATGAACTCTGACCTGGCTGGGGTTTGCTATTTTCAGATAAGAAATAAGAGAAAAGTTCAGCTGCGTAGGAGATGCCTCTCTTCTTCCCTTCAAACATCTTAAATACCAGTGATGCAATACAAGATGTGTGCAAAGTGAAAATAAACACCTCATCTGTGATTTTAATTGTTAAAATAACCATCTCTTTCCTTTGCATGAAGATGTGTGAATTTATTCATTAACATGCCATGTATTTGGTAAATAGGCCTAAAGAGCAAGCCATCTGGCATTGAAAAAATATTGTGACAAATCTGACTCTCCTTCCATATTTTTACGAATTGCTTCCCACAACACAAGCAGATTAAAGGTCACTGAAAAGGGAAAATGTGTATTTGTGCCTGGTTTGCTTCCTTATGCTTTATGTTGGCCTGTGAATGTGAGATATTTTACCTTTGCTTTTTGGGAAGGAGGGAAAAGAGAAGGCTGTGGGAGGACAGAGGGTCCTTTGCCTTAGAAGCCAAAGGCCAATTGTTCAGCCTTCCCTGGAGACCTTGACTAATCAGGGAATCAGCAGAAGCCATGAGTATGAAAACTGGCTCACTGAGAGAAGGCCTGATTTTTATTCAAGCTATTATTTATTTTTGTTAGCATCTACTAAACTTCAACCATTCCTTTTTTTTTTTAAGAGTCAGCAGTTTCCCTTCCATGTGGAGACCTCAGTGCCGTCCTGGAAAGAATCAATATTGATGGTAGCATAAAGGACTACTTTAAAGTTAGAGGCTGGAATTTGTGTACCTACAACAGAAGAGGCCTTTCCTCCTCATTTCAGGGAGATAAAAGTAAAGGTACGAACATTTTTAGGCATCTTAAATACCTTTTCCTGTGGAAGCCACCTTCTTTACAGAGGAGCTGTTGGTGGTCATCCATACAGAGGATGATCACTGCTGTCTGGAAATGTGTATGTGTCCCTGATGAAGCCTAAAACTGAACTCCCAAAATTTCCTCAGACACTCCTAGCCACAACAGTGTTTGTCAAAGAGATGATCAGAAATGTCTCGTACATCTCTGTATCTTCCCAGAGGTTAGTGACTGTGTTGACCAGACTTCAATGGCTGAATTCAGGCCCTTGAGATCAAGCACCATCAGCTGAATTTTAAAGCCTATCTTGTGTCAAACCAGTCTGTGCAATAGACATTATTACAACAGGTAATTGACTCATTTTATCAACCAGGAACTTCCACAGAAAATTTCTTATCAGTTTAGGAGCGTCACATATATTTTCACCAGCTGCATGCAGTGAAAGGGATTCCCAGATCCAAGACTCTAAAGAGTAAAACCCATAAACTCCAGGCTCAAGTCCCAGCTTTATAAATTTTTTGACTGAGTTCCCATGAATGATGATACAAGCAAGTTTCCATACATGGTCCATACACACAATTACCTATATTGGTACATCACCATGTTTGTGAATTCATTTTCACTCAGAAACACAGGCACTGAAGTGCTCAAAAATAGCAGCTGCTAGTTTACAAATTTCTCTTGCAAAGCTTCACCAGGAAATAAAGTTGTTCTAAAGTGTACTTTTCTGTAACAGAAAAGAAAAAAAATAAAAAAGACCTTTGCAAGCAGGTAAATTAACTACAGTATAATTGCTTGAGGCATTTCCTATCTTTACTTGTCAGAGGACAGATAAGAATGTGGGAACCAGTGTGTTTTAATTAACATTTCCTGGGTCCCATTTACAAGATTGTTGATCTGCTTAGGCTTTTCAAATCCCTAGATTTTCCATTTAAAAATTCAACTTCCAAATGCTGAGGGAAATAACTAAGTGGTACTTACTTAATTGCCAAGCACAGAAGCAACTACTCCCAGCTGAGTTAACTCTGCAGAAATGGCACTTAGTGACCGAGGTGTGTGCTCTCTGCCAGCAAGGATACTGAACTCCTGGTGACAAAGTCATTTAGGAATGTGAATAGTTGCACTCTCTCCTGTGTTTAGGAAAAAACCTAGATTTCCATAATCTGCTACATTATGCTGCATTATGTAAGAAAAACTAAAATAAACCAACCCAAAACCAATATTCCTCAATCTTGTAGCCTCTCTCCCTTTCAAACATGAGCAAGTGAATTGGTTATTTGGGCCAAGAGATTTGGGGAAAAGATGCTTACTGCAGACCAAAGGAAAGCCTTTAGGGTAATGGTCTATTTAAACTCCTTAAATGTAAACAACAAAAGCATTTTTGGAAGCTACACACCACTCAGGAAGCAAAGAAATCTGTCAGGATTGAATCTTACCTACATCCTGTACAACACAGGGTTTTGTTGTGTTCTGCCTCCCTCTGATGATCCAGGACTCTGTCATTTTTATACTCAGGGTATGTTTTATAGCATGTTATTCCAATGAGACCCTTTAAACATGACTTTGGGAACTGGTGCCGTGAGCTAATCATTCTTCCATTTAAAGCAGCAAGTGAGGAGAGCGGCACAGTGAGGGGGTACTGTCAAAACATGGAGAGTGATGTGACTGTTTGCACTGATGGGGCCAACCCCTTTGTCCCTTACAGAGAGATTTTAAGTATGACCAAAACACAGCCAATTTAAACACCTGCATTTGAGCAGGGGCCCAGGCAGCCTGGCCAGTACCAGAGGGAGCAAAAGGGATAAAGAGTGATTGTCAGCTTCAAAACTGGGGCGCAGCCTCCAGATACCCCAGTACTGGTCCTCTGTGAGCATCTTGCTTTAACACACCCACTGTTCCTGCTGCAGCTGCAGGTACTTATTTTTGGAAGCCTTCACTATCATCTCTTTTCTTCAGCAAGGCAAGGAACACAGATATACCTCAAAGAATGGTGATTATCTCAGGAATTTCTCTGCTGAGCAAATGACTCACTGAGTCTTTAGCCCTCAATACCAAACTAAAATCTAATAAGAAAAGCTCAGAGTGGAAAAAAAAAGTTCATTTCACTGCAGAGAAGGACTTCTGGTTGCAAAGAAAATGAATGCAATGGTCTGTGTAGTTTGAACTATTTGTGGATATGTAATTCATCAATAGATAATGCAATTTATTTCTCAGACATTACCAGTGTCTCAAAAGCTTTGATAACTAGATCTGTACTGCCAGGATCTAATTGAGTTTAAAGTTTGCCTGCTTAGTGGAAGTCTTTAGAACAAGAGGAGTTTGGCTCATATTTCTGATTTGAGAACCCTTTGTTGAACACTACCAATAAAATAGTGAAATTGGTGATGATAGGCCTAGAAGGGTTGGAATGGTCACAAAGAGAATTTGTTTCTCATTTCTTACATTTTTCTATCCCCAAAGAGTTGTATCAATAAATTTCTATGAGGATTTAATCTTCTGTATGCACCCTGGAAAAAACTTTCTGGCTTTTTACTTGTACGTGTGCTCTCTCCAGAGCAACAGACAGAAGTGACCATGTGGGAGCCAGTCTGCCCATCCATATGAGGGACAGTGAAGAGAAATTTGAAGGAGAAAATGAAACGAGAGCTTTCATTTTGGAGGGAAATACAATTTACTGTGCAGTAAAGGAGTGAGAAATACAAGAGTTGGATATTGCTTGCTAGATTTCATTAAATCCACAAGAAAGTCAAGCCAACAGTCAAGCACTCCACATTTACATCTCAGCATCGAAATCTAAGATCAAAACAGCACAACTGAATTTTACA
>VYZT01036697.1:7758-19606 GCA_013400735.1 Pomatostomus ruficeps
ATTCCTGACGAGCTACAACACTCACCATACATAGGGAACATTTATAGCTGACTCAACATTAAGTTAATTAAGGTAATTAGTTCAGCTGTCTTCCTGCCATCAGTATGAACTCCTATGATGATAAAGAATTATACAAAGCTACCAAAATATTAAAGTAAAACAACTAATGTAGGATATTTTATAACCATTAATAATAACCTTAGTAACATCTGTAATAGGGCAGTATCTCTATTAGAGTAATGTAAGATTTGGTCCCCGGGGTACAAGATCAGTAATGAAAAAATCAATTGCAAATAATCCATTTCCCAATGTAACAATTTGTTAAATGCCTGTAGAACTCCTGCTCTTCATTCTTTCTTTATTTTTCATTTTGAGAGTGTTTTTTTTTTTTTTTTTGTTTCACCAATTTATTTTCTTTTTTTTTTACAACTTATTGTTATATCATTGTACCTTATTTCAAAACAAGAAAAAAAAGTGTGGGAAGGAAATGAGTTAATAACACTAACCTCGGACATTCAGTTCTTGATTCTGGCCTTCACATTTACATGTTCCACATTTCAGACAATGGTCTATTGATGCTAAGGTCTATAACCCTTCTCCAGGCCTAAACAAGACACTTCTCGCTTTTCTTTCTTTAAACTAACACTTTAGAATCGTTATTCAGATTTTACTCTTTTTCCTCAATTCCCTCTTGCTTTGCATATAAATATCTTGTGCTAAGAAGCCTGGTGTTTGTAAACAAAATTAAAAAAAACCCCACCAACTTTAAATTATGTAAGGACCTGGTTATATTCTTACCCATTGTGTCTCAGTGTCTCTCTGAACAAATATATATAACTACTCTTACAAAGGTGACGTTTCCTTTACAAGAACAAAAAGAGAGGGCTCCTCACTCCTGATCCGACTATGTAAGCAGACTATTGAGAAGTTGAGTCCCAAGATTTCAAAGTGAATTAAATTCCACATCCCATATAAACTCTGCCTTGCTACCTTACAGCAAAGATGAGGCATTTATTCCTCTTCTTCTACTTTCAGGTTTTCAGCTTTCATAAATCATTGTAGTGTATTGGTTTTTTAGCAGAATTCCTTTCAGAAAAGAAAAATAATGTTGCTAAACACTAAAAGGATGAGCCACGTGTCCTTCCTGTTGAATATTTTTTAAATTTCCTTTAACTACAGTTTTTTCTATGCCACATGGAAGATAGTTAAAAATTCAGAATTCAGGTAAACCTCTTTTCCATCAGTTTTTAGATCTTTTATTCATGTAGACTCATTGAGTCTAAAAAAAAATAAATTACCACATCTTTTGTAGGTAGGATATTCATACTGTGACAACAAGTGTTGAACAAGTTTGTACCACATAAGGAGGTAGTTTCATATAGTTAAATAGCCTCAAATATGTACATAATCCAGTCTAATAATTCCCCAATGAAAGAAGGATGAAAAATCTCATTGAAATAAGTAGCACGGGGCAAGAAGATTTTTCTTGGACTTTGCTCATCATGAGTAAGGAAGGTGAACAGAGTGATGGCCTTGTAGATTAGCAAAGTTAGTGTCCTTTCTTAAACTTTCCTTTTCGCATTTCAGGCACATTAAGTCAAATTTTGCCCTTACATGCATCACTGAGCTCAACAGGAGATGTCCTTATGCTTCCAGGGTCAAAATTTGTCCTTTACTACTTTGGAACCCTTTTTAATATACGATTTCTTTCATATTTGCTTCACTTTCTTTAAAAGAGACTTTTCATTTATTTTTGAATGCTCAACTTTGTCTTTATCATTCATGGTTTATTTCTTTCCCTTAAATTCATTATTAATTCTTATTAGTTTCATCAAAAGATCTACAATTAACAGATTTTATTAGCAATGAGTTCAAATAAAAGTGCAATAAAAAACTTCAATTTCTTCTAAATGACTAAAATTTTTTGTCTTTTTTTTTTTATCCATAGAAGAATATTTTCATATGCAAAAAACTAGCTTACCGTTCTTGAATGATCTCTTACATTGCTATATTGAAAGGACAACTGAATCAAAGTATATAAATATGTCTTTTGATCATATGAAGCAAGCTGTTTCCAGAAGTAAAAGCTCAGACATTCTTTTCTTTGAACTGAAAGTGACATTCAAAGACATTTTTAAGGAGGAAAGTATAATAAATATCCAACTTACGTGTATCTGAACAAGCAGTGATATCTATTCTCTCTGGAACAAACAGGTAACAGAATATGCATTTAAAATACAACCAACATGTCTGTGTTTATATGCCCTGACATATACAATTGATACAGGGAGCTTTGTAAAGCAAATAAAATTCAGTCTCAGCTGCCTATGATAAACATAGAGCATACTAATTTAATACCATTTTCAGTTTGTAGGTTATGAAGTTTAACATTGAATAATTAATTTTAAGAAAAGCATTTATACAAAAAAAATTTCTCTCCTTTGCTGCCTTTAACTCCTTTTTGAAAAAAGCTATTAAATACACACAGAGATAACAGATCTTTTTAATGTTTTTTAAAACCTTTGGTGCTCTTTATTGTTTTGTTTAGTTGAATGTCTCACTTTTAGACATTTAATTATAAATTGTAGTGGTTTTGCCAAAGACTCACAGCGAGCACCTCTCCTAAAGTTCAGGACAAACACTGAAGGTTTGGTTCATAATATCAAGATACTTTAGGCAGACTGGATCACCTTATTGGACCTTGAACATTGACTCATCAAAAGCAGTTTAGCTTAAAAATATCTGTGCCATGCTCCAACTGTTCCAGAGAGTCACTATGTGAATTTCTTGGGGAACTCTAAGTTATATGTTCATTACAATAGCAAAATATATTAAAAAAAAAATAGCCTGATCCTATTTTTTTAATAAAAATCTATTTCACTCTTACAATGAATGGTGATCTATTATGCTATGTGGAACAGACAGAAGAATTTGGGTAAATAATAGTAGAAGAAGAAAAAAAGAACCACACCACTTTTGAATTTCTATTATTTTTATAGCCTTCTAGTTAAAAGTATGAAAATGAAATTTCCAGGAGTTTCTTCCTTTTCAAATCTCCATGCATTTCCTGATGTTTTTCTACAAAGACTACTTGGGAAAATAAAGCAAATGTCTCTCAGGCACATCATTACATCTCTGCTTGGCCACATGTAGGATACTGAGGATCTTCTTCCCTTCCAAAAAAGGAGGTAGGTCGGGAAAAGCCTTTTACCAGTTCGTTGAACATTTTGCAAGCATCAAATAATGCAGTTTGCACTCCCTAGCATAATGCCAAAAAATGCATTTGTCCAAAAGATTGCTTGGATCTAAAAATATTTTTACTGGAAAACTGCTGGTGCCAACAGAAAAAAATATGACTCTCTTTTTTACATAGCGGCTGTGGACACTTGCAGGTAGCTGTAAGATATCACTGGCAAGACTGAATTAGAATAATGGGGTTAGAAAACAAAGCTGTGTTTGGCTACAGGAACAGTTCTTTGAATATTTTACCTAGTATTTCACAGGGACCAGAGGAGAGAGGCAAAGGCATTCAGGTGCAGGAGAAACCTTGATGTCATTTCTTTTAATAGGAAAGAAGCGATATGTGTTGGAGAAATGGCACACAAACTGTCACCTGGCAGGGGTGTTCTGGAGAACTTTACTAACACTGATGTCATGTCCAGGTCTGATAGTACTGGGAATAACAGTCAGAGATCTTGAGAGTCATGAGAATATTTCCTTTTCTGTGTCTTTACAGACAATAAACTTTGAGGTTGCCACAAGCGTATGAGATGGCTGTGATTGCCAACACTTAGTTCCAGAGTCAGATATTTGCAGAAAGCCAGCTAAAGGACTAAGCCAGCCCACACTCAGGACTCCTCAGGAAATAATTCTCCTGTACTCCTTGTCTTCCAGGACTTGTTTCTATAAGTTGTAATCTTTATAGGGAAGAAAAACCCACAATGTGCAATGCTTTTAATGAGGGTGGGAAATATTAAGGTAAGACACTTACTAAGTTTGGGAATAAAAAATTAGAATATTCCTGCTTGGCAATAGAAAAATAGAGTATTCCCAAGAGCTTATGCAAGATTTGGGAAGTAGCACGTTTCAATTCTTTTGATTGTGGGATTCTTTTTCCAGTAAATATTATCAAATACTCTATTAAAAGTAACACAAATACTGTATTAGACACGTACAGTAACACTGCATTACGAGCTCTTAATCTTACTCAATTAGAAATATATTTACGCAGGAGCTCATTGTTGACTTGGTTCTGATCCCATGGAAGTCAGTATAAATCTCCTCAGTGTTAAACCAACATAACCAGTTTGAAGGCTCATCCTTAATTAATTATCATTATTATTATCATGATCGTCGTTGTCATCATCATCACTATGTAGCAAGACTCAGTACCTGGATATTGACTCTGATGAGATAAGAATCTTATTGTAATAGCCTAGTACTTCATTGGGGTTAGGAAGAAGCTTCTCTTCCTTTCTCTTTTCTTCCTCTTCTTGTCCTCATTCCTTCCCTTTGCTTTTCCTCTTTGCCTTTCCTTTTGCTTTTTTTTTTTTCTTTCCTCTCAATGCTCAACTATTCCACTGTCGAAGTAGAACACTTGTCAATGGAATGATGTGAATGATCAAACATACTGAAAATCATGTAGTTTTTCTCTTAGAACTGAATGTCTTCCAGAAACACAAATGGGGAAACATAACTTTGAAGATCATATTTTCACAGAAACATGACAACCTACAGCAAGTATAAATGATAGATGATCACTTTACTGATTACTTTCATATTAATGTTTTACTGCAAGTTACTCATGTAAGTTGTGGGACTGACACTGTGTCATTTTAAAATGTTACTTTTGTATGTTTTAGAAAAGTATAAAACATTTCATTGTTCTTCTGATCAAAGAAAACATGAGCAGTCTGTGAGGCAAGAAGAAATTAATTCTGCAGTGCCTCATTCAGGAGGCATCAGATATTTTACCTTTAAAGGCAGAGCAGAATGAAAACTAACAGCAATGAGGATGGTGGGCACATAAATCTTCGACACTAAGCCAGGCAACTGTAACTGAGTGTAAAACAAATTAATTTTTGCATTATAATAGAAAGGGATTATATTTGTATTGAAATCCCATTTGTATAACTACTAAGTAAAGTCAGTGAGGAATCAAAACAACTGGGTCAGAACAACACAGCTATTTCAGAATAACTGTTTTTTCAAATGACTTATTTGCCAAAGGGCAAGTTGTGATCATTATATTAGTGGGCAAATATTAAACCAATAAAGTATTATTAGGAGTTAATTATTGATGACTAAGGTGCTGTACAACAAACTCTTCTCAGGAGAAGTTGGAAGTGGAAGGCGACTGGCACTTTGATAGCATTAATTGTGTGCCTCCTATGAGTTGAGATTTACAGCCCCTCTCTGTTCAGCAGATGTTTTAATTACAGCTTGGGGCTCTCTGATGCTTTTGTGCAGTCAGGGAGAAAAATCCTCCATGATGTCACAGAATCACAGGAGTCAGGCTGGAACTGAGCTGAAGACTGACACAGTCTATTGTCCACTGAAGCACAGTTAGACAGCTTCAGATGACCTCTGACAGATGTTCAACAGATGTTTGTTTGAAAAAGACTTTATTAAAGACAAGATTTCATAATTTCCCAAGGGAAGCTATTTCCTCCTGCTTAATTACCACTTTTCACAAAAAAGGTTTTCCCTGACATGTAATGTAAATCATCTTCCCTACAAATCAAAGCTATTTTGTCATACCCTAAGTCTCTTGGAGCCAGAAGTAAACATTTGAGTATGAGAATCCTCATCTACCCCTTCTTTCTCTTTTAAAGTAGTCTAAATTCCCTAAATAGCTCAAGCTTTCTGAGCCTGCAGACAGCTTTGATATGTGCTAGACAGCTGCCTGCAACACCACTAGTGCCCAGTTTAGATACAAGAAGGAAAATATTTATTCTGGTAACAAATTGCACCAATGCCCAAGTGAACTTTAATGTGGAGAGAGAGTTAAAGAATTCCAGAAGAAAAGTAAGAATACCTAAGCATAGGCAGTGTGTTTATCTTCTTTGTCCTTCTCTTTCTTAAAACTGAGGTGCTCAAAAGATAATATTTCATTCAAATTGTTACAAAGATGGAAAAGATTGCAGCAATACTGCCAGTATATTAATCTACCATATCTGTCAAATATAATTAAGTTATGCATCACATAATAAAATCTTAGCCTACTTCCTTAAATACCCTATGCTGAACTAAGGAACTGACCTTACTTTACTACTTTAATTCATTCAACTTGCCTTTCAGTGCCCTGGTTTGCCTTCTTTTTCTCGTTACCTATATTGGTTCCTATTAAACAATAAAACTGTATCTGTTTTGTCTTCCTTTAATTTCTCCTGTATCTATTTGAGCTCTCCTTATTGTTTTTAAGTTATTTGCTCATTTTCCTTTGTATTGTTTCCTAGACTTCTGGCTAGCATAGTTATGCTAGCCTTAAGTTTTGTACTCAGACATGTTTCATTTGTGTCTACTTTTGCATGACTCCTTACATTTCCTTTTCAGATTCTAAAAGAGACTTTAGTGCTTCCCTTGGTCTGTTAAACCTTCTCCTGTAACCACCATTTCCTCTTTGTCTTCCATGCTAATTCCTCTAAAAGGCCACGAGTGAATATTGTGCTGATGGGTACTAGGAAGAGAACACTTCTGTACAGTACTTGTAAGTGAGAGGGTGCTATCCCAGTTTAAATTCTTAAGCCAGTGTTGAAAAAAATTTAAGTGAATTGTCCCCATCCTGCTGTTCTTGCTTCTTTTTCATTTCCTGAAACTGAACTGAATCATGCAACAATTATTTCTTGTAAATTGCCTTTCAGGTTCCACGTGCTCAATGTGCTCCTCCTTTTCTGTGCAGTGAACATTAGATCACTGAGCACCTAAGTTACCTCCTGAGATAAGAAACTGGCCTCCACTACTTCAAGAACTTGTTCATATCTAATATATTAAAAGTAAATGTCAAAACAATTAAAGGGCATCCTTGTGGTATTCTGAGCTTGGCTGGATGTCAAGTGCCCACCAAAGCTTCTTTATCACTTTCCTCCTCAAATGAACAGGGGAAATAAAATACAACAAAAAGGTTGAAATAAGGGCAGGGAAAGATCACTCACCAATTACTGTCAAGGGAAAAATACACTCCAGTTGGAGAAATTAGATTAATTTATTATCAATAAAATCCAAGTTGGATAATTAGAAAATAATAAAAAAAATATATTTAAACATATTCCCCCTCCCCCTTCCCTTCTTCCAGTTTTTAACTTCATTCCCCATTTTCTATCCTTTCTCCCCAGTAGCACAGGGGGCTGGAAATGGGGGCTGCAGTCAGTTCATCCCAGGCTACTTTTGCTGCTCCTTCCTCTTAACAAGGACTTCTCACACTCTTCCCCTACTCCAGTGTGGGGTCCCTCTCATGGGAGACAGTCTTCCATGAACTTCCCTGATGTCAGTCCTTCCCACAGGATGCAGTTCTTCATGTACTGCTCCAGTGTGGGCCCCCTGCAGGGACACGAGTCCTGACAGCAAACTTGCTCCAGCGTGGGCTCCTCCCTCCATGAGCCTACAGGTTCCAGCCAGGAGCCTGTTTCCATGTGGGCTTCCTGCAGCGCCACAGCTTCCTTCAGGCCTCCACCTGTTCCTGAGTGGGGCTCCTGCACAGGCTGCAGGTGGATCTCAGCATCCCCATGGATCTCCACGGGCTGCAGGGACACAGCTGCCTCACCATGACAGCACCAAGGGCTGCAGGGGAATCCCAGCTCTGGCGCCTGGAGCACCTCCTGTCCCTCCTCCTCTACTGACCTTGGTGTCTATACAGCTGTTCCTCTCACATATTTTCACTCCTTTCGTTGGCTGCAATTTTCTCTTGCAAAGTGTCTTTTTCCCCTTTTTAAATGTCACCCCCGATGTGCCACAGCCATCACTGATGGACTTAACCGTGTCCAGGGGCACGTCCATCCTGGAGGTGGCTGGCACTGGCTCCATCAGACAGAGGAGAAGCTTCTGGCAGCTTTCCATGGAAGCAACCCCTGTAGCTACCCTGCTACCAAAACCTGTGGCCACACACAACCAATACATTCTCATTTGTTAGAACGGGATACGCTCTTTGAATGCTGACCACAATTTCTCCAAAGTTCCATTCACTGTTCTAAGTCTGTGATCTGCAGTCAGTGAAAGACTCCTGGACTTTTCCTTCTGTTGTCTTAACCCTGACTCCATTCTACCTCAAGTAAGCAAACTATTTCACCTCTCAGAGAATTTGTTTTAGTATTCTGGCTGGCATTAAAGGATTGACTTACTGACACTTACGTGGTATATTTGTAGAGATTACAACTCAGAAGAGTGTTTCAAACCCATTCCCCAGTCGCCCCTGCTTAGTGACCTGCTGAAAAAGGATTAAATTCTTTCAGCCTATGAAAAGCTTATTGTTATGATCACATTTGCAGCAATAAAACACCAAGTAGCCTACAAGGCCTAGGAATAGGCAAGGCCAGGTATCAGGGAAGCCTGAACCAAAAAGGTGCAGTCAGATTTCTCAAAATGTCACCAACAGAATCCATTTTGCAATAATTAATGTTCAACTTTACCCTTAGTTTAGTTTATTCCCCTTAGTTTATTCCCTTGAATATTTAGCTATTCCATTGGAGCATTCAGTTTTCCAATACAAAAGAATTTCTCCATATGAACTGACAATGTGACTCACTGTTGTTCCCTCCCCTACTGCTTACATTCCCCTCTCCCTAACCTTCGATCTTTCCACACAGTGAGCTCTCTAAATAGGCCACAAAGTGAATTAATTTTCATTTGTTGTACAAAAAGTGTCATCTACTCAGATCTTATCTACTAACTCTATCTCCACATTTCACTTCAGATGTCTTTAAACAGGGACCACCAGAAGCAATTTATTCTTTTCAGATTGAGTACAGAATCTTGATTATTGCTTAGAAAGAAGTAAAAAGAAGTATTTATCACATTATTATTAGTAGTAGTGCATTTATCTGGAAGACAGATTTAATCCTATGAAGTGTTAAGAGGCTCAATAAAGGATCTGTCAAGTATTTTCACATGCTTTGATAAATGCCATTATGTGCATGCCAAATGAAGATTATTAATATGGATGATTAAAAAATTAAGAACTTACTTGTTCATACTTCATCATCAAGCAATGAATTTGCATTTTGTCTTTTTTGCATTTCAGAAAGAAGTTTTTACTGAGCTACAAAATCTTTAAACCAAAATGAAACAGAAAAACAACACTGAACTTCTGATAGACAAACACTTGATAGCCTTTTGATTCTTTCTGGATTTCCAACATAGCATTTGACTATTGAAATTGAAATGATAAAAATCTACAAAGAGAAATGGGGCTGACTCCTATGAAAATCAATGAGACAGTAGCATCTAGTTCCTCCTGCATTTTTATCAGAACATGAGCAATCTTGATTCTAACTTGTTTTGGCTGAATAAAACCCCAACCTTGAACAAACAAACCAACTGAATCTGTAGAAAAGGATTCAACATAAATTTCAGAGAAGGTAGATAATTTCAGCAGTAAATCTTAGCCATAAATAGCAAATTTCCTAATCAATTAAAGAACTGCAGACTTCCACGAGCTTTAAAAAGTCACCTCTCCAGTGGGAAGTAAACAGCATTCAGGTCATGGAAGACATTTTGCACAAGGTTTTTAAGGCCTTTTTTCCTTTTTTTCCTTTTTTTTTTTTTTTCCTTGTATATATAGCGCATCTTGTCTAAAATATATTCATTTCAGCAAGCTGTAAAAACTGCAAAGATGCTGGTACTTTTGATAACTGACCACTTTATGGCTCAATCCACACTTTTCCAAATAGTTGCAATTTCACCTCGTGTTTTTAATCATCAGTGAACAGAGACCTTATTAAAATGTTGATATTCAATGTTTTTAAATAACTCCACAGTATTGCCAGTTTCTCCTAAGAATGCACATTCATGTGAGGCCAAAGTTACTTATCTAAAGCTGTGTTCAACAGATGGTATTGATATCTACCACACAAGGTTGATATCCCTCTATAAAATCTAATACTCCATGGCCACTATGACTAAAAATGGGGCTGCACTATATTTTATTAGAAGAAAAAGATATATTGGCATACCTGTAAGCCTTTGAATATTCATTAAGTCAGAAAAGCACCCAAACATTCACATGCTATGAATTATCACTCAGATATGGCCTTGGATAGAAAACACTGTCAGCCACACAGGACATGGTTTTGTGGCTTTCCTTCTCTCCTGCTCTCTTGTTTTCCAGAACATTCTAATTTCTGACATGGAGAAGTACTTCCAGTCTGTACAGTTTAAATGCTAAATATAATGGAAGCACTCAGTCAAGCAGCAAAACATACTAAAAACTGGGAAATTGTATCAAATATAGAAAGGCTTTTTCACTTTCTATTCCACTTATTCTTGTTGTAAACAACCAGTATCAAAACACCTCAGACTGGGTAAAAATTAACACTTAAATCAGACTACGTCAATGAGAACACCATAAATCAGAGCAAATTCCTTTTAAAAGAACAGTTTCTGGATTATATATCCCATACAAATCCTTTCTTTTAGCCAACTGTCCAGATTACAAAACTTGATACACACCTTATATCCACAGATAAAGAAAAAAGGTGGTTGTTCCACATTTTAAATTTATTCCCTGGCAGACAAAGAAAGACATCTATTTGACAGCCAGAACGTCTGAGAACACCACCGATAGCTCAGTTAGTACTGGGGGATTTCTAATTTGTTCTCATCGTAAAAGTGCAATGCTTGACTTTAATTTTACGGTTTCTTAATTCACCAGGAGACAGTCAGAATTCCAAAACCAATAGACATTTACTTTTCTGAGAAGAGAATAAAAAGGAATCTGTTCATCTTTCCTTCTTCAATATAAATGGCCTTTCTATAGACCTTCAAAGTTAAGCAAAGAGTGTTTTGACTATTTTAAGAACTCTCTTTTATAGTGCTAACTTGGCCTTTTGCCAGATAAAAATTCTGTTCCAGTGATCGATTGTTTTGTTTTCCCTAAAAAAATTAGCATGGCCCCAAAAATACAGTTAAATCTTTTGCTGTTTAAACCATGAAATACATTGTTAAATCAATCTGGTTTTAAACAAATGCTAAGGTAAAGCTTTATAATGGTTTTCCTTCTTAAGAAATTTTCCCTGGACCTGAAGGTTCTCTAAGATCTTAGGATAAAGACCTTATCATTATAATCCAAGTAACTGCAATTCTAAGTTCCCATGTATACACAATCCACATATGTATATCATGTTTATCAATAGCTTAATAGTATAATACACACCAAAAATTTATTCTTCATGTATGGGTACAAGCATTAGAAAGAAATTACTTTGAGACAGAAAGAATAAACTTATTTTAATTTTCAGTGGGAAATACCTCCTCAATGCACTTTCTTCTCAGTTAAAAAGCAAACCATTTTTTTACTACTATTAAAAAAAAATCTGAAGAGACATGTCCAGTTGCCAAATGATAGTTTCTTCTATGATTATCAAAGAGAAAAATGTGTCCTTGATAATTTACATTAACTTTCCAGGGAAGATTAATTTTGTTACTAAACATGGTCTAGTATTTCTCCATCTTGACTTGTTCTGTCAGAGGTAAAGAGTGGCAAATAGAATTTCATAAGAAAATCAGTCTGAGAACAAAACCACATTTGTCTCTCTTAGTTGATTTTATTCCTTTTTTTTTTCTTTCTAGTTACTTTTTAGTTATCTGGTTTCATAGGATAGGATTGATTTATTTTCCTTTTTTTTTCTTTTTTTTT
>VYZT01036699.1:3114-17641 GCA_013400735.1 Pomatostomus ruficeps
CTAAGAGGTGACAAATAATGAACAATGAATTAAAATCTTTCAAATTAATCCCATTCTGAGATTTTTGATTTTTTAGATTTTTCTTTACTTTTTCCCTTAGGTGAGTGACTTTCCAAAGAAATTTCAGGCTAGGTAAGTTTTGCAATTTTAAAATTAGATAAAATTCAAATAACAGGTATCTTATATGATTAAACCTTTTGAGGTAACTTCAAAATGGTGCTAAGACTTAATTCACAGGAACTTGCTTTATGCACCTTATTTTACATAATTGAAGAAAATCTCATTTCATGTTGAAAAATGACTGAAGCTGTAGTATTTCTGCACCTCCTTACACTGTTAGGATGAATTAGAACAGGAAGTTCACGTGATATTGCAGGGAGCACCTCTCTTACATGGCTCCAGCCTCACTCAAAATGTGATTCAGCCCTGAAGAGGCCACACTGGCCTGCTTCAAAGCTCATCAGAGCTAAGGGAAGGAGAATCATTTCACAGTTGTATTGCAAAACCAAAATAACCTGAAATTCATTATACCCACAGGGTAGTGCCAACTCACAGGGCTTTAAAGGTGTCCAGGATTCACATGGTTATGATTGAATCTCTGCTTTCTTTTTCTCTTTCTTTCTTTCTTTCTTTCTCTTTCTTTCCTTCTTTCTTTCTTTCTTTCTCTTTCTTTCTTTCTTTCTTTCTTTCTTTCTTTCTTTCTTTCTTTCTCTCTTTCATCATTTTTAAGAACTGCGTTTCCACACTTCATGGTTGTAGGAAAAAAATGTCTGATAAGAAAATATTTTGAAAGCTGGTGAACAGTAAGAATTCAGTTCAGAAACTGGAAAAACCTGAAAAGAGGCAGATCTTCAACAACTTAGTGCACGTGTCCTCTGGAGTGTTAGGTAATAGAAGCTTAAATTAAGTTAGCTTCTAGTTGAACTAATGGTGATTTCTGATGCTTAATTGGAATGTAAAAAGATCAAACTATTAATAAAAACCAAACCTCATTGGAAGCAGTGTTATACACTACTGGTCAAACATGTTCATTAATTCTCATACCCCAGGGTTTACATTAAAGTGGAAAAGCTATGGACTGAAGTTTTAGGGTTTTTATTTAGTGGTCAGGTTCTCCTCTGAAGTGTTTCTGAAACACCACAACCTATCTACAAATATATAACTTCATCTAGAAATACTGTTGCTACATTCAGCCAAAACAGTCATTGCCCTTTGAGTCATCAAAAGCTCTAGAAGGCCTTGGACACTGGTTCTCTAGCAGGCAGTGATTTCACAGAAAGACCCCTACAGGAAGAAGTCACATTGATCCAAAAACTGACTGCACTTAGACAGAGGTGTAAGACACAACTTTGTGACAGAGCCAGGAACAGCACCTGTAAATAATTTTCTCTTAAAAGAAACTTTTGACCACATGAATTTCCTGAAAAAGAAGAAACTGGTACAGATAAAAGTCCTCCCTTTGGATGCTTATTTCTTGATTTCGCTCGGGACCTGAGTCCTAAAAATTATCATTGTGGTAATTACTGGCTACTTCTGGCAAGTGTGAAGCTTTCTTTGGACTTTAAAACCCAGCTTTCAACTTTTTCTTTTAGTCTCACAACAAAGGTAACATTCCATTACTACATAATAAATAGTAAAGCCAGTCTTAGGCCCTAAAAATCTATTCCGAGTAGAAATGACCATGTTTCTTTGAAATGTCTTTACATAATAGTTACACGGGAAAATCTTATGAAGATCTTTCATTCTTGCCTATATAATGCTGACTTTATCCCTGCACCTTGGATCTGAACTAGCATTACATGATCTCTAACAAGATGAAAGCAAATAGCCCTTCAGGCTTTGAGAAGTGGGAACTGATCACAGTTCCAGTTGACTTCAATGGTTCTTTGTGTGCCTCACATCCCTGTGAACCACATCCTGAAATACTGAGCAGGTATGTCTTACCAAGGATTAAAAATCTTAGCAACAAATTTTTAATTTGAAATCAACTCTCAGAAGCTAAAATGCTCAAAGTTATTCTTATATCAGAAAAATTATGTACATCTCTGAAGAATGTATGGCTTACAGCCTTTATATCTACGAACTGACTGGCTTGTTTCCAAAATATGTGATGGATTGATTGATTTGAAAATAAATCTGAAAGAACTTTTTACAAAATATTTAATAAACTGCAAGTATTTTATACCCATGCCAATAATAATTGGCATGATTATAAAATTAATATATTGTTACATGTATAAAAAAATCTTTACCGTTTCAGCTTCACAAACTTTTGGGAATTTACTGATTGGAAATTGCGGCCAAAATCATAAACACTGTTTAAGCATTTAAATAAATAGTATTTGAAAGTCATTTTATCCAGACCCCTTATATTGCTGCTGACTGGTGAAACAATCAGACTTCAAAAATGGAATAATCACATAATATTGCAGGGAATAATGCTGCATCTGGTGGTAGAAATCATTATGCAAATTAGAGGAAGATATAGCAAAGGTCCCCAAGACTTTAAAAGTCCTCTAGATCCTAACATTGTTTCAGTTTTGAAGGGGTGAGTGCACTCTAAGAACAGACTTCCACTGTCTGCTTGCTGTTTGATACTTGTGATTTATAAGCAACTGAAACTTTTTGCATTCTTTAGGCTGGTTTAAGCTGTTTATGACTTGCTGTGTTATAGAGCTGGGACAAGATTTTATTTGAGTTCATTAGCCCATGGACTCCTGGTGACAGAGGATTTGGTTCTGCTTCCTGACTTATGGGGACACCTCTTCCTTGATATGTGGAGAAAAATATTCTGTATTTCTGTTTCTTCTGACATATATACAATAAATTTATGTTTAAAGTATACATTACAGATGTCAAAGAAAAAATATAAGTATTTAGAAGAGCTTTTGCTGAGGAATTTAAGTTCTTTATATACAAATACTTTCTTCAAAATTATATTGCTTCCACTTCACCTTGAGAAAATGATGGGCAGTCACTGAAACCTGGGATGGTCTGAATGAGTGCAATTTTGAAGTATGAGTATACACCAGGTGCATGGGGGACAGTGGAGGCGCACTTATCCCTCTGCAACTAAAATCACACTGTGACACTCTGCTGAGACAATATTCATTTTAGAGCTCGGAGGCAAAGGATCTTGAATGGAAGCAGACCAATGTGCTGTGTGACAAAGCCCACATCAAGGGTTTGATTTAAAACACCTAACACACACCCCCACAATATAAAACAATAAATTAAACCAAAACCAGGACAAAGTACTCTTTAACTTTCAAAAGTGTGGAGGAGAAATATATTATAGGGTGCTTCCATTTGGAAGGAAGATGTGGAAACTCTCACCTAACAAATAACAAACTTCTTTCTTGTAGTTCAGCCAATAGTAGCAGTAAAACAACTTAAAAGAAGTTGACCTCAATATGAGATAACTTTGTTAGATTGTTCTTAATATTAACTAAGGTCAAAATATAAACTATAGATAGGATGTATAAGCATCATCTGTTGATTTCATATAGACAGAATTTGAAATTACTAAGACAGATGCATTTAAGATTTCCAAACAGCTACTTTCCCAAAGATGCAGAAAGCTCTAAGCAAGACTGACTGGGCAGGAAAGTTAAAGACAACAAATAAATAGAAATAGGAGATTTTTTAAAGCTTACTATCGAAGAAAATAACCCCCCAACAACAACAAAAATAACCACAAACAAACAAACAAACAAACAAACAAACTCTTCAATCGAAATTCAAGGACTGAGAAGAAAGTTAGAAGCATTCAGAATATCCAGGGCTGGCAGGGCTCCTGGGGGATTTTGTTTCTTTATTTTGTTAGGGGTCTTTATTGGTTTTTTGCTAAGCATATTATTATAACAAAAGTGATTTTAAGCACTGCATTGACTATTTCAAATTGCTAAGATATATGGAAAAACCTGACATGTTCTTTAGCTATGACAAAAGGTAATGTACAGTGACACTGGGATGGTATTTTTTAATGCATTAGTGACATATTTGAGTGTTAAAAAAAAGTGACTTTGTATAAATATTCTAAAGTCAGTGGATCTCAGTAATCTTCACCCAGGTATATTAAAAGAATGGCCAAGAAAATGTTTGTCATACTGATGTTAATCCATAATAAATCTTGTTGCATTAAGGAAATTCTAGTTGATTTGCAGAATGCCACTGTGCAAATACTCAAAAAGTACCTAGTGATAAAATCAGATAACTATTGCCCTAGGTTTAATCCAGTGATTAAACCAATGGGATATCACATATGGTACTAACCTGAATAAAAATTAACATTAAGAAATCTCAATAATGCCAGTTAATCAGTTTTACTGATAATAAATTTAATCAAATCTGACTTATTTTTAATAGACTACAAGTCTGGCAAAAGTTGAAATATTGATAAATATAATTTAATTGAATACAATGTACTTAGTCTTTTAATAGGGCACTAATTTGTAATGTGTAACAATCCAATTGAAACATGAGCACTCTACAATATCAAAAAAGCCCATTTTACATGAATGAAGTCCTGACCAAGTGACCTGTTGCTAGCACAAGGAGTTTGTAAGCAATCCCTAAATGGGGATGTTTATGTACCCCACCCTATTCTGTTTGACTTTGAACTGCTCAATGTTTTTTTCCTTTAATGATAATTTGGGAATAGTAATAAGGTCACTGCTTGTCATATTTCAAGTTAAAACTAAAACTGAAGGTGTAGGAATAAAGCAGAATGATGACCATCTTGGGGGCCAATGCTAGTGTCTTTTAGACAGCAGATATCTCACATTTAATTAGCTTCACACTGTGACTAGTGTCTGCACTCTGGTATCCATTGCCATGTTCCATGTATTCCAGTGTACAATCCTCTTTCCCATTCTTTTTCAGTAGAACGGAGCTGAAGAGGTTGGTATGGTGTGTCCACACAGGGCAGGGGATCTCAGAGATGAATGAATGTGCTGGGGTGGACACGGCTGATACTCTTTGGGACCCATAAGCAAGGCTGGAGTAACACATGAGTGCCAAGGCTGGACTGCACATTGCTGTACCACACGGTACTGGGAATTAACTGATCATCTTACTTACTAAGGGAATTCCCTGTCATGCTCCCCTGGGCATCAGAGGCACACACAGAGTCTCAGAGCTCAGGCCACAAGCCACTGATACTGATTTAGTCCAAGCTCCCACATATTGAAGAACACGGAATGTAGTTTTTCTGCTACAGAATGCAAACTACAATCCTTTTTTATACAGAGAGAGAAAATGAGACAAAGAATTTGCACAATTGCAATGAAAGTCATAAAAAATCATCTTGTAGTAACCACTACTTTTGCCCAAAATAAGCTACCTTGTGCACTAAATAATGTAACTGTTAAAGGCACCTCACCTTTTTTTGTTATATAATTCACCACTCTTTCCAATATATGAACTTCTTTTCTCAATTCTTCTTTTAGCATGTCCCCCCACCTTTTTTCAAGTGAAGGACTTCATATCTATAATTCTATTATTTTTGGTTTTATTTTTGCAAGAAACTTTTAAGTGGATAAATAATGAACAGAAGATAATTCAATCTGCAAAAGAATGGTAAATTGAAAGAGACAATAGTTTACCGATGAATACATAAGAATCATTCAGTAATGTCTGTAGTTGTGACACTGATTGGTTAGTGTATTTGGATCCTGGTAATTTCTCTAGGAAGAGAAAGTTAGTAGACAGCGGAGACTAAATTACTAAATTATCCTATTATACTTTTATTTAGAAATGTAAAATTCATGCAGACAGACTTTGAATAGACTGGATTTTAACAGCAAAGTAGTGCAATTCAAGCTCAGGCACCAGCTAGCAGCAAAGATATTTTTCACCATCTGCTTTTGGAAAATCCAGATTCTTGTTCCCAGTACAGCTCCCACACATTTTCTCTAAGAGTGTTCATCTTCCATCCTAAAAGATTTTTAACCTGGTAATACTTCTGAATTCAAAATGCTGTGTAAATTCATGTCCCTTCCTGAAATCAATGGTAAAGCTCACTTAGACTTCAATAAACCCAATAAATTGCCCTTTAAATTTTAGAAGTCTGAAGCTGGCCATCTGGCTCCAGATGGTCTGAAACTACTCTTTCAGGACTGATTCTCCAGAGCTATCTTAGAGAGCAGATTCCATTCCTGCTGGGATTGGAGCCATCAAGTCTAGGGGCACTTCGCCAGCACAAATGGGAAGCCACTTCTAGCAGTGAACAGCCCACCTGGTTTTCAGTCAGTACCCCTTACCCTCCCTTTCATCAAACTGCTGACATTTCTTTTACCAACAATTACACATACCCTCCCCCTCAAAACAGCAGTGCCCTAAATTAGATGCAAATAGCATTACTGGTCATTCTAGTTTTTGTATCTCTGCATTATTATTGGTGTATATTCTGAATTACATCAGTATATATTCTGTATATATTATATACGTATGTATGTATCAGGCAAGGAAGGCAGGAGACTGGCATGCTGAGTAGGAACCTGATGGTCAACCTAAAGAGAAAGATGGTCGAAATAAGGACAGAGAAGTCACCCAGGAAGAGTATGGAGACAAAGTTAGGTTGTGTAGGGAGACCAAGGTGAGGCTGGAACTGAACCTAGCAAAGGACAGGAAGAATAACAGGAAGAGCTTCTAAAGGTACGTTAACCAGAAAAGGAAGGTCAGAGAAGGTGTACCCCCTAATAAACAGTGTGGAAAATTGGTAGCAATGATGAGGAGAAGGCTGGGGTACTCAACAACTTCTTCAGCTCAGTCTACAATGGCAACTTCTCTTTCCACAACACTCAAGTGGATGGACAGCAGGATGGGAACTGGGGAAGCAAAGTCTTTCCCACTGCAAGAGAGGATGAGGTTTGTGACCACTTGAGGAACCTGAATTTACATCAGCCTATGGGACCTGATAAAATTCATCCCAGAGTCCTGAGGGAATTGGCAGATGTAGTCAACAAGCCACTCTCCATGGTATTTGAAAAGTCGTGGTAGTCAGGTGAAGTCCCTGGAAAAAGGGAACTATTGCGCCATTCTTTAAAAAGAGGGTAGAAAGGAGGATTCTGGGAACTACCAGCCTGCCAGCCTCACCTCTGTGCCTGTGAAGATCACAGAACAGATCCTCTTAGAAGCTGTTCTCCTTGGAGAAGCTGTCTGGGGAGGGCAGGGAGGTGATTCAAGATGGCCAGCACAGCTCCACCAAGGGCAAGTGGCCCAGTGGCCTGCTGTGATGGAATGACTACATCAGTGGACTAGGGAAGGACTACAGATGTCTTTTATCTGGACTTCTTTACTGCCTTCTACAAAGTTCCCCACCACATCCTTCTCTCTTTATGGGAGAGAAATGGATTTGATGAGTGGACTGTTAGATGGATGAGCAAGTGGTTGGACAGTCACATCCAGAGGGTAGTGGTCAATGGCTCAGGGTCCCAAAGGACATCAATGACAAGTGGTGTCCCTCCAGGATCCATACTGGGACCAGTGTTACTTAGTATCTTCATTAATGGCATAGACGAAGGAATTGAGTTCACCCTCAGCAAATTTGCAGATGACTGAGTGCTGAGCTTGCCACACCAGAAGGGTGGGATGCTATTCAGAAGGACCTGGACAAGCTCAAGAAGTGGACCCATGGGAATCTCAAGAGGTGTAATAAGACCAAGTGCAACCAGGTATCAACACAGGCTGGGGATGAACAGATCAGGAACAGCTCTGTTGAGAAGGACTTGGGGATTCTGATTCTGGTGGATGAGAGGCTGGGCATGAGCTGACAACGTGTGCTCACAGCCCAGAGAGCTAAACGTGTCCTGGGCTGCATCCAGAGCCCCGTGGGCACCAGGGCAAGGGAGGGGATTCTGCCCCTCTGCTCCACTCCAGTGAGACCCCACCTGCAGTGCTGCATCCAGCTCTGGGGTCCCCAGCACAGGAAGGACAGGGACCTGTTGGAGTGAGTCCAAAGGAGGCCACAAAGATGATCAGAAGGATGGAACACCTTTCCTATGAGAAAAGGCTGAGAGAATTGGGATTGTTCAGTCTGGAAAAGAGAAAGTTTCGGGGTGACCTCATTGTGGACTTCCAGTACCCAAAAGGAGCCTACTGAAAAGATGGAGAGGGGCTTTTTACAAGGGCACATAGTGACAGGACAAGGAGGAACAGCTTCAAACTGAAAGAGAGCAGGTTTAGATCAGATATTAGGAAGAAATTCTTTCCTGTGAGGGTGGTGAGGCCCTGGCACAGGTTGCCCAGAGAAGCTGTGGGTGCCCCATCCCTGGAAGTGTTTGAGGTCAGGCTGGTTGGAGCTCTGAGCAACCTGGTCTAGTGCAAGCTGTTCCTGTCCATGGCAGAGGAGCTGGAACTAGATGATCTTCTGGGTCCCTTCCAAGCTAGGCCATTCTATGATTCTATAATTCCATGGTATGTTCATATATCTATTATATACTCAGTATATAATTATTAGTATATAATCCAACTTATTTCCTGTTCATACACTTGCTACCATAATAGCAAATATTAACATATTTTTATGTTTTTCAAAAGAGTTTACAATCCAGTGGATCTGCTATACTCCAGTTTAGGCTCAGTTCAGAAAGAAATGGTTTTTTATGTGAGCATGAGTAAATGCAAACCAACCAAGCTTTCGGTCTTGTATACATGTATCAGTCCATTTCAGTGCCTATAATTCTCTTCACTGGGCAATTCTGTTTGCAAGTGTTTTATTTATTATTTATAAACGATTTCATTCTTCTGTATAGCATGATTCAGTGGTCATTTTTTGCCAAAATTTCTTTTAAAAATTCATGTGTATTTATAGCAATGTATTTTTAATGCAAAATGGAACAAAGGCAGAAGTCCTCAGCTTTTCTCCAGAAAAAATGCTATTATCCAGCCTCTAATTTTCACCACATAACCTCATCAGTTCTGCAAAGACCTCTTGAAATTCATTCTATGGAATTAAAAAGAAATTACAGGTATACCACTGATGGTGTTTTAATGGAAATAATAGAATCGTGGAGGTACTGGATTGAAGAAAAGTAAATGAAGTAACAAAATATTCATAAAAAGTAAAGAAGAAGAAGAGTTATGAAATTTACTCTTGCATAAGTTTGACTTCTATTCCCAAGAAATGACTCAGAGTTAAAAAATTGCAAAACTATTTCAGGATAATAGTAGAGCTGGCTAAACAACAGGAAAAATATTTCATAGAAAAATAATTTCAACATTGTTTCTATTCCACGGTGTACTGAAAGTCAGACCCATTTTCTGTTAAAAATAAAAATGAATTTTCACATTTTAAAATCAATATGAGAATTAACACTCAAACCTCAGCTGGAGCTAAGCAAATTCAAGTTAGGGAAAAGATTTCTGCAGTGAACACAATTAACCCCAGAGCAATTTACCAAGGTTTGCAGTGGATTTTCTATTATTAGAAATGTTTAAACCAAGACTGGAATGAGGCTTTGTTTTTTTCTGTCTGTTTTCTCACCCCAGAAAGATAATCTGTCATTCAAGCAGAACCACTGGACTTGAAGTAAGTTCTAAACAGGTTCAGACTGGACAATAACCACATGAAGGCCTAACAGCCTTTAAAATTCATTAGCTAAACTCTACAGAGGAATAGTTAATGACATTTGAAAGAAATAGCTTGGGATTTCATTTTTGTCAAGAATTACACCACATGTGATCATAAGGTACAGCTTTGAAAACTTTTCTGAAACTGATTTATGAATACCAATATTTGGAGATGGGTCTAAAACCTACTTAAAACAGCTGGTCCCAAGTGATCAGTAAGAAGATAAGGAGCTTCTAATCAGTTTGAATATCACCAATATTTTGCATATTCTCTTATCTATAATGCTTTCAAGCTCTTTGGAAAGGAGCAATGTCATTATTTTCCACTTTTTATGTTGGATGAATAGAAGCCCTGTTAAATAAGATAACTTCCCTAAGGCCACACAGTTTGTCAGAAATAAAAATATAGTCCTCATACCAAATTTGTTTCTCCAACCAGTAAATGATGCAAGCACTGCAGCCCTCTTGCTGTATGGGTAGCACAGTAATGAAGGAAAACTGGGTTTGGAATTATGTGCCTAGGCCTCACTTTTGCTCTCACATGTAGACATCGTGTGTTTCCCAAGCCAAATGTTTGTTTTGCAGCATTCACCAGCCTAGACAAAAGTGGTCATTCGTCATCTTTCATGTGAGCTATGAGGGAGGACAGATGAAGAAAAAATAATGACATTACTGCCAGTCAGAACATCTGAATCGCCCGGTACATTTACTCCTTTAAATATCTGCTGTCTTGTAATTCTCCTTGGAGCCAAACTGAGTTTTAGTCTGTTCTGTGTGTTGCAGTAATACACTTTTGGCATTTAATAAATGAATAATGATTTTCAACAGTATTCAGGAAAAAAAATACCACATTTCAAGGCACTGTTTGACAAGTGTGACATTGACTGCAACACTTATCAGACAGTATTTAGAGTCACTATCACAAGTGATTGGAAAAGTTTCCTAAATTCAACTGTTTAATGAACATTTACTCTCAGAACCATTATAACGCAGTACGTAAACAAAAACACTCTTTCCCCTGAAGAATCTCATTGTGAAAGATGTTTTATAGTCTTAAAAATGTTAATTCAGTGGAGTAATACTCGAATTTATACACAGCCATCTCCACTCCTGCACACATGAACCTCTCCCATAAATATGAAGGTCAGGTTACAGTCAGGGAAACCACTCTCTTTGAGAGGCTAAACATCCATTTGGCAGGCCAAATGCACACTAAACCACCTCAGCTCAGGCAGTCCTCTCAAGACATTTTCGTAATCCCTCATTTTTACCCCAAAAAATCCAGATCGTGTCACCGGCAAGTCTGTAGGAAAGCATCACTGAGCTCACCACAGCCCTGGTAACCAGGCAGGAGATCACCAAGTCCTAACGCTTTTACGAGGGGCAACTCTTGCCACAGGAGCAGCAGTTAGACACCCTAAAGTCCTGTCTTGCAAAGTAGCCACTCACAGCAAGTCCTCATCTGCATCCCAAGACAACTCCACAGTAAAGGAAGAGCCCAATTGAAAAAAATCAAGAAAGTGGCATTAAATATTAACACTGGTGAAGACCAAACTAGGTATAGTGTATAATCATTTACATAATTGAAGTGAATTTAAAAAGTATTTCAATGCAAGGTAAAGAGATCTACTAGTAAAAAACTATTCTAATGGACTTTCAAAACTATTTTGAGTAGATATATAGGAAGTAAGTATCTATACCTGCTCATAAGTACTGTAGATTGTCAAGAAACTGCAACACTTTGCGCTCAACACTAAGTAATTTATGCATTCAGGGAAGACAATCCTATTTTACATGGATTTATGAAGAAAAATGGAACACACCAAGTGCACATTTCCAGTTCAGTTTCTTTTCCTAGACATGGGAAAATCATAGAATCATACAATGGTTTGGGTTGGAAGGAACCTTAAAGATCATCTCTCCCCAACCTCCCTGCCATAAGCAAGGAACGCCTTCCACTAGAAGGTGAAAGGAAAACAGAGATTTACCAGTTTACGTATCACAAATATTCAGAGTCAAAGGGAAACAGCACAGCAAACCTGGGTTCTATCCCTGCTTTCATAAAAAGTCAATGTTGTTGTCACATAATAACAATGTTGACCTAAAGAAATTCTCTTTTCTACTAGCAAGTCACTGGAGAGCTACACTTGTATAAAGATTATTTCTATTATACTAGTTATATACTTTTAAAAGTGGTTCCTATTTTTATATTAAACCCTTGCCACAACCTCTCCAAGTAACCTCCAAAGGAAAAAAAATACTTTTAAATAATTTAGATATCCATCCACCAGAAAAAGATTCAAGGTCTGTGCAGGACAGTTATTCTGTCATTTCCACAAGTGGTTTAAAGGCTTATCTGAAATAGAGCTGAAAAACTATTATTTTTCTTCTGCTGCCTAATAAATCTAGATTAGGATGAAAAATAAATAAATTACACTTGAAAACAGGTAAAGTTCCATCACAGTGCAAAAAAGAGTTCAGAATTGAAAACATACCTCTTGGCAGCTCCTAGGACTTCAATTCCATCTTCATTCTCTTTGACTTTTAAGTATTCACTACTCCAACAAACTCTTATTACTTAGCTTTAGGATTCCTTTTTTCATGGTCCTACTTTCGTCCTTTGCTTCTTGAGTGTGTCAGTGGAAATGTGGTATGATCAGCCTTTGAATTAAATATAGTAAACAGCTCATTGGAAATCCATTTCTGGTCATCTGACTGAGTTGAGCCTCTCGATTAGCTGCTACTGTAGAGTTTGCCATTGGACTGAACCATGGCAAACAGCACTTTTGGTTATGTGTTTTTATGAGTAACTTCTGCTTCAAAGCTGAGAAAAACCACTATAGTTTGGTCTAATAAAAGGGTGAGAAGCAAAAGAAACTATCAAGATCTGTATCATGTACATAATGCATTGAAGGAGTAATCTGGGGCATGTGAAACCCAACAATAGCAGTGAGTTCTTAGATTGCTTTTTTCTTCCAACACCCTGAAATACTGTCTTGCCTCAATGTGCCTTTGCTAATATCTCTATTCTCCTTAGATATATTAATATTCCCACAATTATGTAAGGAAAACATATTTCTGCTAACTTCTCTGCCTTCCACTTCAGTAAACAAAATGCCTTGTCAGAACTTCACAGAGAAGTATTGCATAAATCTCTTACCTTATTGAGCCCCTGTCCCCCATTTCATTCTGATGACAACATGAATATCAAATTCTTGCTGCTGCCATGCAAGCACTGATGATTTCCCTCAGGCTGCCTTGGCATGCAGAGAGAACACCTCCACCAAACTTTTAAAACGCCATTATTTTATCCTTTAAGCCTATTCTTAACTTTACTTCTGCAATGTTATTTACAAATCTCTTCCACCTGGTATTGATTAGGAATTATAAGATCTACTTTAAAATTCCATTGTGTTCATTTAGCTCTTTCCCCACTATAACCTCATTTCCCTGTTTATATCCTTGCACACATACTGGAGGCATAACGGGACCTAGAGACAGAGGTTGTGCCTATACTCATAATTTAAATGTGCCTGAGACACTGAGGTAAGCAAGAAGAGGATGGTGTGCAACCATGTTATAAACCACCTTGAACATCCAAAACAGGGAGGACATGTGCCAACAGCCTGTAGGGAGTGGTCCCTCACCTGCACTAATTCCCGGCCCATGTGTGGGAATCATCTGGGAAAGTGCTACCCGGCACAGAAGAAAAGCCTGCCAGGAACTGTTCCCCAAAGTATCAGCAGAATGGCAGTGCTTGGGAACACCCTGGATGCTCCTTAATTTACAAACACAGCCACAGCAAACTCTCTTGTTTCCAAGTTGTTCATTAGGGGCTTTAAAGAAACCAGTAGAGGTGTTTGATTAGGTCCCAGGTACTTCTGTAATACATAACAAATATAACTGTGCAGAACCTATTGTTCTATAGGAAACAGTTGTTTTATATAACTTCCCCAAATGAAAACAACACTCTCCTGTGGAGTGCAATGTCTTTTTCTCATGGCCATATGAAAAGATCAGTTTCATCAGGAGCTGACAAGAGATCAGACACTGAAGCTGATTTCACGTACTTGAAAACTGAAGGCATATGAAGACTAGATGTGCCTGTATCTCAGCTGGTACAATGAATTACAATCATGAGAGGTACTATTTGATTTAACTTGAGTGAGTATTGCCAGCAGGTCGAGGCAGGTGATCCCCTCTGTTCTGCACTGGTGAGACCATACCTGGAATAATGTGCCCAGTTCTGGGCTCCCCAGTAGAAGAGAGGCATGCATATACCAGAGCAAGTCCAACAAAGGGCCATGAATGATGAAGGGTTGGGAGCACCTCGCCTGTGAGAGATCTGTGGCTGTTCAGCCTGGAGAGGACAAGGCTTAGGGGACCTCTTCTATTTATATCAGTGCCTGCAGGAAAGGTTCATAGAGAACAGAGCTAGGCTCTTTTCAGTGACGCCCAGTGACAGAGAGGAGGCAATGGGCACTAACTAAACACGGGAGGTTCCCTCTGAACACCAGGAAATGCTTTTTCACTCTGGAGGTTACTGAGTAATAGTATAGGTTATTCAAAGATGTTGTGAAATCTCCAGTTCTTTCCGATATCTGTCTTCATGAAGAAGGTCCTAAACAATCCATTTTAGGCAGCTTTGCTTGGGCAGAAGTTTTGGACAAGGTGACCCTCAGAGGTCCCTTCCAACTTCAGCAATTTTGTGCTTCTGGGATTATCAAATTTCCCACGTAAACAAATTTGAAACTTGAGGTGAAGTTCAGCAGAATACTATTTCTCTCATATTTATGTATTAATTTAGATGCAAACAGAAAAATCTGGGTGCTGAGGAGCTCCTCAGGGAAAATTGTTCACCAACAACTGCTGACACAAGTCATCGAGTCCTTGTCTCCGTATTGTACACGCTTACAGGCTGTCTTCTCTTTTCTTTTTTTTTTCTTTTTTTTTT
>VYZT01036699.1:17649-31778 GCA_013400735.1 Pomatostomus ruficeps
TTTTTTTTTTTTGAGGGGGATAAATACCATTACAATGGTAATAGAAGCAGTTTCCAGATCTATGTTCTGACATGCCAGTTACACCTGCAGAATTTCTTCAGGCATCTGCAATGGGAATGTGTGACGTAGCATACTATTAAAGATAGAAAAATGCTTTAAATTCTAAGGTTCAGAACCTTGGTCACAATTTAAATAACTTGGAAAATGGAGAACATAAAAATTTCAGTGGCAAGATATGAATATATATTCTAGCATTTGACATGTCACAATGGCAAACAGAAATTAATAGAATGAAAAGAAGAAAATGTCATGGAGTGGAGACTGGGGTGCACTTGGACTTTTTCTACCTGTACTTTGGTCAAGTGGTCCATTTTTAGTTCCCTAAATTCATTATGTTTTATGTGTCTTTATCTTACATGCTTTACTCTTGGCATCAATGCAGGCAATACTGTTCTTAAAATATTTTCATTTCACCTTAGTGACACTGACATCACTACAATTCCTAATGGATTCTTTTGTTCTTTACATGTTCATATATATTCAGGTATACTTCTCAGCACTCTCAAGAAACCTAGTAAATAAAAAACAGCTGATATTTGTTTGTTTTTCCGAGCAAGATTAGTATTCACAAAAAGGCTATGACTGCAGTCATTTAACCCTATCTATCATTGTAAACAGAAGAAATGCATTTCTCCAAGATTCTTTGTGGCAGTAACCCAACCAGCTGCCTCCATGAGAGCTGGAGAAATAACTTGGGCAGATTTCCTTCCCAGGATAGTGAAGCTGAGGAAGATGGAGGCAGCATGCTTGAGGGGAATTCCCTCTCTGCCGTATTTTAACCCTGTCAATCATAGATTTTGTTCCACCTCTGTTGTTTTAATGTTCATCACATTATTTTACTATTCAAGAGTTACTAGAAACTTCTGCTCTTCTGTAACATTCATAGATTAATGCAAATATGTTCTGCCTTTGCCCAGAACTCATTGGAAAACTGTCATCCCATGTCAATCTGTGATTTGATAAGAATCCTGGACCCTACCTTATGACCACCCCTTCCCCTTCCCTATAAAATCCTGTGTAACTATCCCATCAGGGTCTCCCTGATAGCCCGTATCCTGAAGAAACAATAAAAGTCTGGGTACTGCTATCAGGGGTCTGTTCTCTCTTCTTTGCCTTGACCTGCTTCATTTAACATCGGGTGCTCTGCCTGTCACTGCAGAGGCAAAGCCTAGGTATATAGATAAGCAAAAGAGATAGCGCTCCTCCGAGTGCCGAGACGCTTATCTGACCAAGGCGCTGGATAAAGATTGTCCCGCAGAATCCCGGGCAGTTTTGCAGACCCCAGAAAGCGTTAATTCTTCACAAGTATGTCTCAATCCTACATGTTAGGGCTGCATGGAAATCTCTGTGTCTAACGATTTTCACCAGGAAGGATATAAAAGAACATCATCACAGATTATATAATATGGGTGCCCCTTTCATGAACCTGAATAAGACCAATGGACTGTTTCAAACTAGACAGGACCATCTTGCATCAGACTTCACAGCAGCACAGAACCATACAGCTCATTGCAAAGCCCTGAACGCCTGTTTCAGGGGTTTTCAAGAGTTGACGTCAGTAGCTCTATTGCTGGCAAATATAAATACATTGTATCTGAAAGAGACAGTGTTATGTATTTGTCAACATTTTCTTTTCAGTTTGGCAGTGTAAATGCTGAGGATGAGTGAGTGAGTGGATGGGAAAAGAGCCCAAGCCACACAAGGGAATTGACATGTCAGTGCCCATTGTTGACTAGAAGCTCCTTAGCATGCTGCTATGAATCAACAGACATTTCTACTTTCACACTTACAGAGATCTGTTAAAAAAAGACATCCCAGAGCTCTGTTTCATCTTGCTTGCCTTACAATGTTTATATGCTGCCACTGGGACAGAGAACAGATGTGATGGATTAACTACCAATAAATCATATGGCAGTGAACACACAGCATTATCATTCTAAAGAGGTAGCATTAAGTATTGCTCTAGAAAGAAATTAGACTATTTCCCTGTAAATAAATGTTTCTTTGTCCTGTACATGACCATCCCAGCCTGAGTCCCAGACTCCAAACAGTAGTGCTTTACTTCACTTTTAAAAGCTGTAGTAAGTATTTGCTCAGGTTCAATGAAAATTAAGATTAATCACAGTTTTCAAAGCTGTGATACCGAGCACCATGTTCCACCATTTTCTCTATCATTAAAGCTAATGAAGAAAAAGTTTCTTACAACTGGTAGAACTCCCACCAACAAAGCAGCAACAAAAATGAAGCCCTGCCAGTCCAGTCACATCCTCCCCAGGGAGCACTTCTACTCCCCCGGCATCTATTTTCTGATGGCAAGATGCCGACTCTTACAACCTCCACAAGGAACCCAAGAGTCATAACATCCCTCATTAGTATTTGCACACCATCTGGTGACTATTACTGAATTAACTTCTCACAGAAAATAAGTTTTTAGAATGTAAGTATAAAATTAAGACTTTGATATGAAATCTTACTCTTCTCCTCCCTCTCCCCACCCAAAAAACTGCAGAATTTTTAAAAGAGAAGTGTGAGAAAGGTACAGTTAAAAAAGTAAAGAGTCTTTCAAGTGCCCCCATTGTCCTTGTTCCCAATTTATGACAGTATGATTTAGTGCACGCATAGGCTGTTTGGGTACAGCTCTTACTCTATTTGCTTTAGTTAAATAGCATGCACACTTGTTGGGTGCTGGAGGAAAACGGGCGATAATTTTGTAGTTATTTTACTTCAATCTACTATTTTTTCTCCCCTGTGAAGATACTCATAAGATTAAACCCCTGTGTGTTTCATTTGTCCCAGAAAGTCCCCAGGTGCTGCAAGGGCCTTCGAACTTTGAAGTTCATTTGCCCTGTAGTATTACCCTGGGAGAAGAGAGTAAGGTAAATCTTCAGGTTTGAAGTACCAGTTAAGGGAATTTTTTTGCTTTGGGAAGGGAAGGAGGAAAACAAAAATGTTTTTGTAGTTTGATTTCTTTGCATTTCTTTTAGTGCTATTTTTTCAAAGGGAAGAAAATCCTGGCAACACATATTAACCAACCATTTGATTTCACTGATTGCAATTAGAAATTAATCACCAACTACAATATAGAGCAAAGCTGTGACAACGCAACATAACTGACATGGTATTTATTAGTTAAAATAGAAACAAGTTCTTCCCAAGCAAACCAGCGAGAAAACTGTTTATTCAGATAAACTGCTGGATTTCAATGAACCAAAAATTTTGATGCTATGGCAAGTTTAGGAAAAACAGCTGTTCAGGTTACATGCAGCAGTTATCTTTTAAATGAAATACATTGGTAATATTAAAGGAATTTTAATGCAACTGCAAAAAATTAAAAATAAAATACCAAGAACCATATGGCACTGCCATAAAACATTTATGTCCAAATATTTGCTCTCATTCTCGTCCAATGAAAACAAAGTCCCAACTAGGAAGCAGAACTCATTTTTCTCTAACAACCAGTAAAATATTCCCCTGCCAAATTACAAACTACAGTGAGCAAATTCCTCCTTGCCAATCGTAACTGAAGTCAAACTTTGTCAGAGAAGGAAGGACATTTTTCAAAAGTTGGACCAAAAATTTTGCCATTCACCAAAAGACCCCACTGCACCTCACTCCTTGTAAAAAAACTTGAGTTAGGATGATTTTTTTTCTCCAAAACACTTAAAGTCTTTACAGGTTAACACTGAAATGTATGGGTTAGTGATGTCCAGCATATGTGAAGCAGTTTGCAAGATCAGAATCTAAGCACTACTGATGATGACTTGTTTCTTAATCATTACTTTTGCCAAGAGAGATTGAAAGTTATTTGAATTGCTGGTCCTGGAAATGTTAGATGTCTGATTTCAAGTTTAAGGGATCCAGATTCCACAGGTTAAACCTCTTCAGTTATAATGCTGAACATTCTGGCCCAAATCCAACAAAACACTTAAACACATGCTTGACTTAAAACACAGAGACAGCTACAAAGAACTTAAAAGTTAAGAATTTACAGGACCAAGGAAAGAATGCTTAATGCCATTCAGGATCAAGCCTAAATACCATCAATCTCTTTAAATGACTTTGATGTCTGAAGGTTCTTCCTTCTATAATTTAACATAGAGCTATATGACAATTTGACTGGTCTGTTCAAACCTGACTGGCCTCAGGTTCATCTATATTAATCTTTTATAAAGAAAAAAGAAATGAAACCCTATCAAGTTTTCTGTAATTTTAGAAGAGGGAAAATGTAAGCACTGTCTTAGTCTAAAGCAGGAGCATTGAGTACAAAATGTGACAATGAAGCATGCTGATCTTTGACTTCAGTACAAATCTGGCTCTAAATTTAAACTACACCATAACAGACCAAGATGGCATTGTAATTTAAGAAATTCACACAAACTCAAAAACATAAATAAATACCAAACAGACTTTTTTTTACAAATAATTAGAAGCTTTTCACTTGTGGTTTGGAACAAATCTTGTGCTTTGTATAAAATGTTCACCAAGTACATCTCCTTTACAGACTCAACCGAGTCATAAACAGCATTGCTCACTCAATCACAACCATCAGAGACTCTCTGTTACTCTGGGTCTCACTGCCCAGAGCAGCCAGCTCCGGGCACACGGCATTTGCACTGAAGGAAGGCACCTATGTACAGTGCAGTGGAGCTCAGCACCCAGATCCTCAAAGCACAATTCACTTGGCACTAGCACCAAACTTGCACTGATTAAAAGTCCCTACAGCTGTGCCTTCATGGCGCAGTTCTTAAAAATTCAGCCTTTCTGAAAAACAGGACTAAGTAACCATATTTATACTTTACAGTGCCAGAGCATTGCTACCCCTTGGAGCTGAACCTCTCTCACTCCTGACCAGCACCACTGTGCTGGGTGCTCAGTGCTTGCCTCCCAGGGCACCAGTCCCAGGGGAGGGGGCAGCTCCATCCCAAACCCTCATCAGTGAAAATCATACCCATGTCCCACAGTAGTACAAGTCACAGTACTTTCAGCTAATTCAGCCATCTGTCTGGTTAATATGAGGTGCTTTTGGCCTGCATTTCCTTGTTGTGCTGTTTTGACTTCTGCAAACAGAGTCTTTGAATCATAAAATAGTTTGGGTTGAAAGCTCATCTAGTTCCAATCCCTCTGCTGTGGGCAAGAACACCTTTCACTAGACCAGGTTGCTCAAAGCTTCATCCAGCCTAGCCTCAAACACTTCCAGGGATGGGGCATCCACATTTCTCTGGGCAACCTGATCCAGTGCCCCACAGCCCTCACAGTAAAGAATTTCTTTCTAATATGCAATCTAAACCTGCTTTCTTTCAGTTTCAAGCCAAAGTGTCCATTCTTCCATAATTCTCAGGGTTTTTTCCTCATGCATATAAAAGTAATTATAGTTTTCAGAGCCACTTTAGTGTAAATGTAGCACAGACTTTAAGAGAGGAGGGTATCTGTTTTTTTTATGAAGGCGTTATTTGTTTCTCCAAATAGAAAACTCGACTGTTTTTTTTTCTCTTAAAGAGGGAACTAAGCTGCTTCCTACAGATTCTTATCAGAAAAAGATAAGGCTGAAGAGGCATTGCTGTCATGAAAACTGACCCTTATGTGTAACTCAGAATGCAGATTTTTTAAAAAAAAATATTATTTTGAACAGAGCACAGACTTTTAACAGAAAAGCCTATTTATGTGTTTTCTGCAGTAAGGAATCATAGGGTTAAAAAAATCTACGTAAGTTGTTCCATTGATTTTGAAAAGTGTATTACAATGATTAATTTAAGAATGTGCCCTCAATTTCCAGCTTCAGAGTGTTGCTTTGCTTTTGTCTGTAACCTTCTAGAATTTTCTTCTCTATTTTAGTTCTTGTATACCAGGAGTAACCTCCTCTGATAAGAAAACAGATGGAGATCTCAGAATCCTTCATTGCAAAGCATATTTTTAAAAAAATATTTTAACCATTCTTTTTTTTTCTTCCAACACTCTCCAAAGTATTATCTTTCTTGAAAAGTGTGTGCCAAAACTGAACTCAAGGCCCCATTAGATTTTCATCAGACCCCCAAAATAATATCATTTTCCTATCCTTTACTTGAGATTTCTCCATTTGATATATTGAAATATCACATTAGCTTCCCCACCATGTTAGCTGGCAGCTCACCTTTAGCTGATTATTTACCAGAACTCGAAAGCCTTTTAAAGCCACAGCCTCCTACAACAGAATCTCCATTTTCCAAACACTGACTTTGTCTCCAATTTGTCTCCATTTGGCCATACTACAACACACATTGCCCACCTCCACTTATCTAAACAAGCAATCCCTGTTTATCAATGACCTGTCATGTTCATCTTCAGCCACTTTCCCCTACTTGTAATATTTATGAGTAATACCAATTTTCTTTCCAAAACAGTGTCATTGAATAAGAAGTTAATTTTATATCAAAGTCCGTCAGTTAACCATGAAGCAGATCCAGGAAAGCTCTTGGCACATGCCTAAACCTGAAGCACTTTACTCACACTAATGTTAAGTACCTTGTTGCCTGCACACCCAGGACTCAGCTACAGAAAGGAAATAAAATACACTAGCACATCGATCTGTACAGCCAGGATTCCAGGTCTGGCATGTCATTCAGAGATTTCAGGGCAGCCAGCAATAACGTTTAATACAAACAGAAAAAGCTGAGCTCAGACTGAGGAATGATTCTCTAAAACAGTGAATCCTTTCTATAGAAAGTGTTAGGATACTTTTATCTCATTCTTGTATTTTGTGTAACACCCGTACATGCAAAAGCTGGGGTTTAGACAATAAAATACTTCTTGCTTTGGACATTTTTTTTTAATTCAGTCTACAAACACAGGAAAGGTCACAGCTACTATGCTTGCACTGTCCTTGGGAGGATTAATACCCCTGCCTGGTTTTGTATTTGATGATACAGTTTTAGCTTAGAAGAGAACATTGTTTGGAAAATCTGTATTTCTATGCACCCACATCTCCCCCTCCCCTCTCCCCAACTCACAATTTTTATTATTACTATTATGGTGAGTGGGATTTAAAAGAAAGACCATTGTTATGAGTTCATGACACTCCCTTTGAAAGAAAACAGGAAAAAAGGAAAATATGTACAAATTTAGCATAGTTTTCCTGTTTCAACTCTCAACATGCTGGATGCTATCTTAAAAAATACTACTTAGTTTTGCCTTCAAACTTGTCTTTTCATAAACAGATGGACAAATTTATTTAAAACCTATGATAACCTAAACTATCAAATACCTTGTATACACACATCAATAGAATTTTCTGTTGTCTCTATCAGAGGCTGTAGCATTGGTCAAGCTACGGCTGGAGTACTGTAGAGATATTGATTAGCTCTCACTTGTTCTCTGAATTAAAAATTGCAGTTCACAGATAGAGATTCAACAGTTCATCCAGACTAAATCCAAGATATTTTTGTATTTGTCATCACATCCTCTAGATATTTTTAGTTTTATTCAAGTTCCTCTGAAAGGAGGTACAATGTAAGTGCTGCTTTCTATGGGCCACCTCTAAAGCAAGGGCATAGAGCATTACTTCATCTTTCATTATGTATATCACACATTTCTAAATGTGATATCAATGTAGTGTAAGCTGCTAAATACATCCTCATTTGCATATATGTAGAGTGAGATTGCTGCTACTTCCACAGCTAGCTAATGCCGCATCTTAGTGGTTTTACACAGAAAATGTAAATTGGGGAATCCCTGATTTATCTTGTATAGCAGAAAAAAACCCCGATTTACAATTATTTAGGTTTTGAGATCTGTAATATGGGCATAATGACAGGGGAAAAAAGGGCTGGATGCATTTTTTCAAATGACTTGTGTGAGATAAAATAAATTCCCATGTTATTTTATGTATTTAGGGTATTAATTTTACTTGGGTCACAGGAAAACAGCTACACTTTCATTAATGAAATGCTCCTAGGCTAATTTCCATTTGTATGCAAGCAACATCACCAGGTTTAGTACATGCACACAGTCGTACATACTTATACCGATATCTGCATGAGAAGAAAGTGAACAGGCTGTTGATTTATTACACACAAATTGAATGAATAAGATAACATTTTATTAGCAAGATACCATTATAAAGATGACTATAAATGGATACAATACAATACAAGTGGTATATTGCCTTATCACTAAATCTACTGTATGTTAGGACCTGCTACATGTTGTAATAAAAAGATAATTAAAAATATTGAATCACAGAACCATACCAAGAAGTAGCCCAGTAACAACAAGATCCATTAGTGAAACAGTATGTACTGCCAACCAGGTTCAAAAAAGACTAAATACTGAAGTCAATTTTTAAGCAAGCATAAAATAAATCTAAAGTCAAGGCAGTAAAAGAATAAAGAAGGGGAGTATTTTTCTGACTGTCTCTAAAACAGACTAGAAAATTACTTGACACATGGATTTCTTGTTTGAGGGCTTTATCGCCTAACTTTAGTGAGTGCATTTTTTGGAAGATGGTATTCACATTCTTCAGATGTTGTAATACGCCTGTAGGAATATTTCAGGGGGCTGTTTTTGTGGGTTTGGGGGGTGGGGGGAGTTGGGTTTAGGTTTGGGTTTTGAGGATTTTGGAAGTTAGGGGTTTTTTGTTTGCTGGTTTGTTTGTTTTGAACAGCACTGTCTAGCTTTGGAAATAAACACTGTCTTCTGGTCCTCAGCCCTCCCCCTTTCCCCTCAGGTCAACTGCTTCCCCTCCCTCCCTCAGGTCAGTTTAATATGGAGATGCTGCCTGAGCCTTTTTGTATAAAATAAGCACACAACATTTTCTCCTGGGAGCTGGTTCATGCAAAACACTGCCCTATTGAGAGAGTGGAAATTTACCCATAAGACATTCTTCCAGCAGCAAGACTCCAGAGGAAACCTGATCAGAATTTTTAAAGACATGCTGTGATTTTCTGTATAATCCGTACAAAGTTTCAGGGAGAAAAAATATAAACCAAATGTTTAAGGTTTGTTATGCTTTGTCTTGACCAGAAACAGATTGAGATATAGTCTCATTTGGGGATAGAAACTGAGAAGAAGACAGCACTGGATCATTTTCCACACATTTTCTGCTGCTATGTGTTCTCCTGTGATTTCTTCTTGGATTTTTTTCCTCCTGACTATCAGTTTATAGTCTCTGCAGCACCTCAGCTGATCAATACACCAGCTCTCCCCCTTCCACACACAGGCAGAATCTTACTTGCTTTAAGACATGCTGGTGGTATTTGCAAAGTAAAAAACATTTATTTTTAGTACTTTTTGTATCATTGTTTTATTAAGAAATTATACCTCCATGTAACATAGAACATAAGAAAGGTGATAATTTTAAAGTTGTTATTTCTTAAATACCTTTGGAAAATTGTGTAGGAGAATAGTGAATATAAAATATCTTTTAAGAAAGAAACCTTCAATTTTAGGCCTGATCCAAAGTCCAATGAATGCTCCTCCTTACTTTTGAGTTTGACTCAAACCAGCTTTTTATTGTTTAATCTTACCATGATCGATTTCAGCAGCACAGCTCCCACAATCTTTTATTATCACAATAAATTTAACTTTTATATTTTCCTAGTATCTAGAAGTTGCAACTAGGGTAGGATCCAGTATGCCAAGTACTATTTAGAAACTCCTTTTTTAAAAGACAGGCCCTTCCTCAGAGGTTTCAGCTGTTAAGTGAGTTTGTAGATGACACAGCCCACAGTTGCACATCAGGCAATGATCAGACCTGATGAACCAGTGAAGTTAGCCACCTGAATAAGGACTTTGCAGAACTAAACGTTTATAAGGCAACATCTTTAGGAGAGGAAACACTTCACACTTTTAATCTTAAGTAAACAAGCGTCCCTAAATAAGATACAGTACCAGAAACTTTTATTTCTCCCTTCTTGCAGTGGTAGAGAGATTGTTTTACCCTTCTTTGCAGCATCTGAGACACTACATGCATTCTGGTTAACAGATTTTTAAAATTATATCAAAAGTGGATCTAGGAGTTACAAAAATGGTGTGAGGGAAGGAGAATTTAACAATGAGAGTTCAAATTTGGTGTGTGTGTATATTAGCAAAAGAAGATTGAGAGGTGATTACAACAGTTAAGATCCTTAAAACAAGAAATCACCAAGCTGTAAACAGCTTCTAAATTCTGCAGACACACATGGAACAGGGAACTATGACTGGAATTTAGATCCAGATAAAATAAATATGAAAAGGGAAGTACAATTGTATCAATGTCAGCAAAAGATCCTTGGATGTACCCAGAGTAGTGGTGGATTCCCCGCGTCTTGCTAAATTTGAATCAAAATCGACTAGAAAATCAACACTAGCCAAACAAAAATAACTAGTGTAGTCAAAGAGGTAATCAGTGAAATTCTGTGGCCAAGACAAAAGACATCTAACTACACTACTGATAAATGTAAAGATCAGAATAACTACTTGTTGAGATGAAAATAGGGATTTTTATTTCATTTTGGTACTAAGAAATTTAAATTTCTCCTAAAAAGTTTCTACTTTGGAGAAACAAGTTCTTGGGACATATGTATATATATACGGTATTTTTGCTCAGTTTCAAGATTTTTGCTTTCCAGTCCACCAAAAAACACACTCCATAGAGATTCTACATCTACTTATGATCGATTTAAACAGGTCCATTCTTTTATCCACACATCCAGTAAAACGCTTCTTAAGTTAGCAAGGAAAGTTAACCTGGAACAGTGGTCCAGCTATTAAGGTTTAATAGAACAGGTGAATAGATGTTCTGCCAACCATAAAATAATCCATATCTTCTAAAAATACAGATAGGACAAACCTTTCTAGACCACCTGACACAGAAACCATGAACCTACGACAACTCATGCCACCACTGGAAGCTTCCCTTTTTCTGTAAAATGTCTGATGCTAGGCACAAAAGCCACACACGTGGTGCAAGTTTCAGATCAATAATATAAAATAAACAAGTCACTCCTAAAACAAATGCCAGTATTGAATGGTATGACTCTTCTGCCCCATTCAGTTGGAGGAGAAATAGGTGTCTCTCAGCGAGCCAGAAAGCTTGCATGCCAAATGAGCAGCTAACACAGCTTAAACAACAAGGAATTCTTGGCAAAGGCATGTGTTGCAGTTCATGCACTTCTTGGGAGTTAAGGCACTGTGTTTAGCAAACAATTTCAATAAATCTCCTTTTCCCCTAGACCTTAAAATTTCCTCTTGTGCATAGAAGAGTTTGCCACTTTTATCATTTTTTTTTTATTTTTAAAGTGGGAACAGTGATTTTAAAGTTATGTCTGTAAATGGGAACCAGGTCAGTGATTTGGAAGGGGAATACACAGCATCTTCTTGGAAACTAGTGTACAGCATTTTATTCTACTGTGCATATCCATGGGTCTTCTTTTCAACAACATCACAGTGAGTAAGGATATGTGACAGTAACCTAGTGAAGAGCAAATGACCACAGGCTTTTCTCTAGGGCTAAAATAGCTTGCAGACAGACAAGAAATACTACTTCGCCTAAATCCAGATGTCACACCTGTTACAGTTTCAGGAAAAGGTTCCAAAATAAGGAATATGGTAGCCTCAAATTCATTAAACATTGCTATGTATGAAGATACATAGAAATATTGGACCAGCTGATTCTTAAACACTGTCCTAGTGAGCAAGGAAATCCACTGTTCATTAATTACTGTGCACACACAGTATGGATGACAGAAGTGTAGCGATTTGAAAGCGTAAACCTGAGTATAGAGCCTAAAGTCTTTAGATTGTATACATTGGACAGCAGCCATGCTTTGGCAGTGAGCAGTGTGTGTTGCATGTAACAGAGTACAGCACAGGGATCAAGTAACCATAATCATATGGAAAACATTTGTTTTATTTGCATTACAAAAGCGAGATTTGCCATGAATCTACTGGCCTAAAAGCTCTTTAGAAGATAGTGAAAGGCAAAGGAAATAAGAAGGTAGGTTAGCAATTCCTTCCAGATATCTCTGCTTGTGTAGAAGTTAATTTTCATAGGGAAAAACACATATCAATCATGTCTATATATGCCTCTCTATAGCATAAGATATAAAAAATTATTTGATTATTACTATCAGATCATTTCCTTTGAAAATTTCCTAACAAATTCCTGCTTACATTAAAATTTTGCACCAAGACCTACAGCTCAGTATAAAATGCATCAATCAACTATGGCCTTTGTATGCCACACTAATAGTTAGAGTATGAAAATATCTGTAATGCATGAATTAGACAGATAACAGAGATATAAATTTAGACATAAATTTGCCCAAACTTTGCAAGTTAAAAAAAAATCTTATTTAATTTCCATTAATGAGAATGAGAAAATATGCTATTGGAAAAAGACTTCCTAAAAGCAAAGAGCAATTATGCTTCATGCTCAAAAGACCACAGATTCCACATAAAACTCACAATGCACCGCCAATTATTTGGAGTTCAAATTCACTTATTGTAGCAGTTGAAACAATCTCAAAGAGTGCAAAAATTACTGAGTTGAAAAATCTATTCTTTAAAGTTTATGTGCATTCATTTTACACATAAACGACCTTAAAATATTTCAGAAGGTGCTGTACTTTTTAGTTTTAAAAGTAAAAATAACATCTATCACTTTAGTAACACTGTTAGACATCTTTTAAATAGATACTTAACAGAATTACAGACATGTTGGAGAAGATGGCTTATATTCACTGAAAAGGCTACTGTAGTGCATTAGTCTTTAGATAAAGTAATAGGATCTTTTCCATGTATTAACGATCTCCATACAAAAGATTTCTTAAAACTTTTTAAACAGCTTTATCAAGTCAAGGTTACAAAGCACAAGTGGGTAGCTAGATGATACATGGTTAGTGAGAAAGGTATTGCCTGAATACATTTTGATTGCTTTAGGAAAAAGAGGAATTTGCAAGGTTTGCTCTTTAAAACTAAAGTATATTTTAAAATTTACAATAGCGTAACAAAGCGATAGTCCTGTAGTGCAGATTTTTTTTACTATCTCACTTGCTTCTAAAGAATCTTTAGCAGACTGATACAATTTAAGCTGCAATGCATTGATTTGTCCCTTCTGACATGATCACAGAGACCAGCACCACACTAAAACCTCCAAAATTTGTTGCTGACTTTCCATTTGCAGCTCTGGTAATTGCAAAGTCTAGCACAGGCAATGCTAATTTTATGCTATAAATAACTGTTTTTAAAGCAGTATTTACTTAAAATGTAGAGATATATTCTATTCCAGTCAAATTCCTGTTGATACAAATAACAGCTCTATATTTAAGAAGGTGGCTAAATATATATATATTCTAGAATTTGCACATCCATGTGCACATTTTATTTTATCTACCCAACATCCATCATCCCACCAATGATTCAAGTACTACTAAACGTGTATTTGCTTCTGGTTCCCACTTCTTTGTCTTAATCAAGAGTGTCCAAAAACACTTGCACACCTACACCTTCAATTTGTCCATTTTTCTGGTTCAAATTTCAAATCACTCAGGATCAGGAAATATAAACCCAGGCATTTGGCAAAGCACCCAAAAGTAATAGGAAAAAATACGTTGTGTGGAACAAACGATGAATCAGTCTTTTATTCATTTTTCTGCAAGGTTTGTAGCAAATAAATGAGCCTTTCTTTTTGGTGCTACCACAGCATAAAAAGAGAATCACTGGAACATGCTGGAATAGCCATAAAAAGTGAATAAAAAATAGCAAGAATGACTCTCAAATGCCTACATAAAGCTAAGTCAGGGCTATAAAAACTGCTGCATCTAATTCCATAATTTCTTTCTGCGTTTTCATGCAGTCAGCCATTCTGAATTGTCCTGGAGTTTGCTGTCCAAGGATATTGAAAACAACCTTATCTAATCCATAATAAAAATTATTTTTTTATTATCATTATTTTCTATTGACATCATCATTGCTAAAACAGGGTGTTAACTTCAAACTTAGTAATTACTGTAAAAGGGTGTTCACCCCCTTTTACTTCCCCTCCCCCAAGATTTTTTATAGACATACATTTCATTTGATTTTCTGTACACCCTTTAACAGTTTGTGAATTTTCATTT